>VXAV01003957.1:292855-324045 GCA_013399715.1 Alectura lathami
AAAAAAAAGCAAAGCACCCGTTGCTTTCAGTGAAGCTGGCATCCAGTATATCTGCTTTTCTGATGGACGCTGGCAGTTCATTGAAACCAAATCCTTTGCTGAGAGCAGATGTACCATCTCCTGTATTTTTAGGTGCACAGAAAAAAAAAAATTTCCATCAACTTCTAAAGGTATAGAACTGTTGGCCACACAGCAGAGCAGAAGCAGATTTTTGAGGGCATAAAATCACCTTCAGTTCAGAGAAGTTGTTGCCCATACAGGTCTACTTAGAAATTATATTTCAGGTATAAGGCAGTGCTGTGTCCCTGGGTACTCTGGGAATGTCGGCTCACTCTCAGAATTCTATTTTCTGTAGGCTTTGTTTGCATGACTTTTCCTTGTATTCTGTGGCTGATTAGTTTAGATTGACGCAATTAGTGTAATTAAGTGTAATTATGAATTCTGGTGCAAATTCATGTAATCATATATTTCTGATCTGTAATAGGCTAATTACAATGTGTGATTAGCATTATAAAATGTAATGCCATTATGCAATACTAATTAAATTTAATATAGGAAAAGATGTCCTGGGCACATGCAATGGATAATCTCAGAAGTTGACTCTTTTGGAATATCTTCTGGAACTCTTTCCTGAATGATCCAGTGCCTGTTTGTTCATATATGGGACTGGAAACCCATAAAACTGAGTTTTGTTTTTAATTAAAAAAGACAAACAACGGAAAAGGCCCCCACATCTCAGTGTGGCCAGTTGCAGAAATGTCCTCACCTTCCACCTGTGTCTTCCAACCTCTTTTCTATGTATTTTTAAAGATAAACAGGAAAAAGAGCTCCAATAAAATATGCCTACAATTAGCAGAAGCAGCCACAATACAGTAATGCGAAGTAACAAAGATTTATTTTCTAGAATTATAATGATTTGTGCTCCATTTCATTGAATCCATTTTCCTATGCGATATTTAATCTGTGTAGAGAGTTTAAAATGCAGCAATTAAGTGTCTTTAGATGTTGATACATCTCTGAAAATCAAAGATGAAGTAAATGGCTTTTGCTTGTGGGTACTTTAGGGAAGTCTTCTGGGAAATGAAATCTCCATTTCAGCATCAGCAGTAAATCTTACCTGAACACCATTATGATCACCATGGCAGCATAAGGCTGCAGCAGGATCACCCATAGGTATGTACACAAGGTCTTCTGTGCAATGTTCTAGATGGTTCCTTAGGGCTCTGGCTTCCTTTTCTTAAGTGGACACTAGATCTGAAAGGAAAGCCCCATGGGTGGCCAGAGGTTCATCTCTGAAGCATATGGAAGCCTGCATGCTAGAGCACACGTAGCAGCTTGCTGCACTTAACTGGACAAGCCGTCTACTTTGAATGTCTAGATGTCCGTCTGACAGACATTTCTGTAGATGAGGACAAAACAAATGGAGCCCAGCATGTTTGCCAGACACTGGAGGTTATTTGTCAATGAATGGGATGATAAGCCAACTGCCTGCACATCCCAATGTATTAGTGTAAGAAATTCCTGACTTTAGGATTTTAGAATATGCCAGTAAGCATTTCCCTCCATCTGTAGGACCAAAGGAGCCTTTTAAAATACTTTAAAATACCTAAATCTCACATTAAGGTATTTTTAACCTATTATACTTGAAAGTTGTAGCAGATCTCTCAAATACTTAAGTAAATGATTATCTTTGTCTAGACTGTCTTGGAGTTCCATTTCTACTGAGCCATGTATCTATAAAGCAAAACATGTTGAAGCTGCTTGTTTTCTTAGAGTAAATGAGGCTCTGAGTTTGCTACAGTCAAGTTATTCCCCAACACATGTGAAATAAGTGAGAAGACAATCAGGCACTGCACAATTTTATTTTAACCTGATGTTATTTGTTAGAAGAGCCACAAGGGGAGATTATTGCATGGATGAAACAAAATGTAATCTTTTTGAACACAGTTGGCAATCCTTCGCTAAGGATTAAAGCATTTCATGAGCCCTAAAAGGGCCTTTGCTTTGAGCTGCTCTTCAGAGACTTGAGGGACTTCTAACACTGGCCAGCTTCTGGTGCCAAGCTCTTCATATAAATCAGGATGTACGCACAGGGAATAGTGAAAATTCATACCAGCTTGAGAAAAATGATGTGAATCAGAACAGGCTCAGAGCCAGCAACTGAGTTTGGAGAAGAGTCTTGTCATATCCTGCGTCATGTTGGCAGATTTCCACTGCAATCAACACCTTTGCACTGCTAACACCTTCCTGAGCTCCAAATGCAAGCACTTTGTATGAAGTCTAACCTGACTACAAATCTTGTTTGTCTTGCCAAGGAAAATAAGATTGAACTTTCCAACAATTGCATCAAGAACTATCCTGAAGAAATAGCTTTCCACATTGGTTTCCGAATAGTTTGGTCTTCTCTACACTTGAAAGAGGAGTTTGAGCAGAATCTAGCCTTATTTACAATTAGGGATGAAAGTGGAGTATGATGAGGACCATAAGCAGAGCATAAGAAATGCTATAAACAGAAGGAAACTTCATTATTTGTACACTTTAATCCATGAATAAATTTGGAAATATAAGTTAATTCACTTACTAGCTTATTCACAAATCTCTCACTGATGCACGAGGAATTCATGTCATCAGTTTCCTTCAATGCCTGCAAACACTAACCATGAATATACCCTCTGCACAGATGGAAGAATAATTTGTGTAGCTCCACTATGAAATAAATGTGGATGTTGCCAAATAAAGAACAGGTTTGTGCACAGATACTGTAAAAAACAGTCTGTGATGTCTGGCTGTGAAGTAAGTCAAAGCACATCAAGGCAAGTCAAAGGGAAATAGTTTAGATCTAAAAAGGGTTAGGTGCCTGGGGAGGATTTGGAATAAAAATAAATACATATAACTGAAATGAAGGGGAAAAACACATCTTTTGACAGCAGAAATGCATGGGAAAATAGGTGCAAGATAGGAACTACGAAAAACAGGAACTGCTTTTTCAAGATGCATTAGAGTCCTTCAAAATGTCTGTGAAGGAAATAAGATTATCAGGATGGCTTTATCATTAGAAGAAAAGAAATATTAAAAGACTCCAGTTCAGTCTGAATAAAAAAGATAAATTTCAAGTAAACTGGCATGGAGTTTATCCATGGTTGGGTTTGCAGTAATAAAGTCAGTGAGGGAATAAGCTGTGTGATTTACAGGCAGTAAACTTCTGTAAAATTTACAAACTGCTGTTATAAAATGTCACCTTTTATGATGCATTCCACTCAGCCTGCATATATAAAGGACGCTGCATTGGAAAAGAGTAGCAAAAGCAAAGCAGTCTTCTGTCCTACATAGCTACTTTTTTTTATATATTTTTTTTGCTTTTACAACAGTAGCAGAGATCTATCATCTGATGACCCTGCTGCTGGAGTGTTTTTTCTCATTAATTTTTCTGTTTGTATGAGTATGTTGTTGTCCTTGCCACTACTAACAGAAAATTTAGGATGGTTTAAATGAGACAGATTTTTGCAAAAATGTTCATGGGTGAACATGCAGCGCTCCCTCTATTCCCCCTCAACGTTTATACAAAAACAAGGCTTACGATAAATTTGGGTAATTTTCTGTTTTCTCTGCTTTCACTTTCATTTAATTGCTTCTACAGCTGTGCAAGGCTGAGGCATGGTAGACCTTCAGAACCCAGAGTTAAAACTCTTTTGCGAGGTTCTGAGTTTCTATAGAAGTTAAGCATCTGCTGACATTGGGAACTCAACATCCATTTCCAGCCCAACTAATTAAATCATAGAATCGCAGGGTGGTTTGAGTTAGAAGGACCTTAAGGCCCACCCAGTCCCAACCCCCTGCCATGGGCTGGCTGCCACCCACTGGGTCAGGCTGCCCAGGGCCCGTCCAGCCTGGCCTTGAGCACCTCCAGGGATGGGGCACCCACAGCTGCTCTGGGCAGCCTGGGCCAGGGCCTCACCGCCCTCTGAGTGAAGAATGTTCCCCTAACATCTAACCTAAATCTTCCCTCTTTTAGTTTAAAACTGTTACACCTTCTCCTATCACTACACCCTCTGATAAAGAAGGCTGCTGTAAGGTCTCCCCAGATCTATAAAAACCTCCAAGGGTACCCCCCAAGATGTAAAGTCTGTTAGAAGGTGGTGTTGGCTTTTTTGGAAGAGTGACTGGCTACTTCACAGAGCTAACTTCTGGATGCTTTTGGGTGTCCCAGGTGGCAAACATCTTGGCTAGTGTTTTCAGGTTTCTGGTCAGCCTGGCTAGGAGACTTCCAGGCTTGGCTCCTCAGCCAGGTGATCTATCCTGACCAAGGTCCTTCTAAGTCACAGTCCTGTCCCTGCCAACTGCCAAAGCCACCTTGGCAAGCTAAGCAATTTTGTGTATCAGCTGAGGGGACTAATTCCTGCCTAGTGCCTTGTCTGCAACTGAAAGACCAAATATTATTTTAGTGGTGTCTTTGCAGTGCAGTGTTGTTGATACAGTTACCTCTGATCTAAGTGGAAAGTCTTTATATTCTTCATTTTACATGAGCAAGGAGCCCCATACTTTGAATTAAGACTTTAACTGGGCTGTGTTCTGGAAGTTCAGCAAAATAAACCGATAATAGTGGTGATAAAACTGTAGTTTAATGGTAGCTATTATAGTAAGGCAATAGTCAGTATACAACCATTTTAGCACTGTATGGCCATAGTTTCTTTTGTTTACTCTTAAAGATTTATTATTGCTTTCATTTAATAATCTACTTCTCTTTAGCATAACTACCAACATTATAAGTTTAAAATAAGGTCTTTATAATTGTACTGTGCACAAAATAATTGTATCTACTGCCTATCTTGCAAAATACTTGAACTCAGACTGTTCATAAACAGAACAACAAATAAATACAGTTTAGGAACCATCTCTTTGGGTGAAAATTAGATGAGCGTCATTGACTTTAGTGGAGAAATGAGTCTGATAGCTTGTAGGATGGTGAGCCCTGTGGCTGTGAGCCTGTGAGAAAAATCCAAATATACTGTGTTGTGTGATGGGTAGCAACCAGCAACCTCTACCAAGAGTATGTAGGGTGGGACACCAGTGCCAAACTGCCAAAAAGGGGTCATGCCCATAGCTAGGGTTCACCGAAGGAGGGGAGGGAGAGAGGTGCTAATGCTTATCAACTCTTTTTTTGATGCAGCTGTGTGGAGGAGGCTGAAGTTATTAACAAGACAGCTGGTGAGTTTTATGTTTTTGTGTAACTAATCTTGGTGGTTTATTAGCTGCTGCCTTTTCTATGTTTAGATAATACAGAACTGGATGGTCAGAGAGTACAGAACAGGAGAATCTGGAACATCTTGGGAGGATAATTTCATGCTATGTCAATAAAGGGAAAGCATAGGCCAAGTGTCATGCTAACACAACTCCCCTTCTTCTGATGCTAGGGAACAAAGTGCATGATCATTTTTCAGTGTTGCCCTTTGTGGAAATACTTGTAGTGGGCTAAGTCACAAGAGGGTTAGTTTTACATGGCCAAGACCTTGAATGCAAGAGGAACAGTGAATAAATGCAGTAAAATCAAGTGGTGTTAGAGAGCTACAGGAAGAAAAAAATCAAACCCAGGAGGTGCTGTGTCTTTGTATGTCGAATGAGAAGTTCAGTATCACATGTTCCTCTCATCAATATCAATACTGACTTTCAGGGCAGTGACACTGGTCCAAGGCTTGATTTCTCACATTGTTGTGCACACACCATGTGTGTTTTTTTTTTAACACTGTGTTTCTGGGATTGTGCTATTGCCTTGCTGTACAAAAATACAGGAGGTAGGAGATCAGACATGTTGGCCCTGGTCAGGAGGTCACCAGGAAGAGCACATTAAAGAATGTCCTTAGTGAGGAAGGTGGCAAAGTTCAAAGGCAGAGAGGTCCCAAGAAAGGAAAATTCAGTCAATCTCCTGACAAACATTTGCAGTAGATGTTTCTTCCTGCAACGTATTTTTAACTTGTGCCAGCTGGAATTTGAGCTTTCTTGATGATTTTTTTTTTTTTTTCCCTGCCCTGTGGATTTGAGTGTAATCACTGATAGCCAGAAACGTGTTAAGTCTTGTAAAAGTACTTAGAGCAATTTGTGCAGGAGCCAGGTGATCTTATAAAGCATGAGATTAATGACACCATTCCACAGATTAAGTGACTTAAATCAGGATTGCAATGAGATTGTCTCAGGACTAAAGATATAGCACAAGCAAGAGTCCCTTTTGCATAAAGGCATCTCTATGCTATGAATGTGCAGGTCTGCTCCTGTTGAAATCCATCCCAATAAAATCAGTGGAAACAGATTTTAATAAATCGAAACAGGCCACGGGCATCTGTTCCTTCAAGTCTTTCCCTTACACTAATACCTAGTTTGGATTGCCTTCTCTGATGTAGATTATACACCTGATAATAAAGTATTAGAAAAAAAATTTTTTTTCAATACAATTCCTCAAATTAAGGACGTATAAATCATTAGAATTGTGTTATTTCATCATCAAATACCAGAAAGTGACACTTCAGACCACAGATTTTTTTTTTATGAACAGAAAAACATGCTGTACCCAGTTATAAAAGTACAGAAAAATCTTCATTTATGTTGAACTACTTCCTCTGTGTATAGAATTACTTTACCAGAAATCTTTAGACCATGTCTAACTTCTCCATTAGCAGTAGAGGACCTGGCACTTGTCTTTTTAGAGTCAGTTTTTTCCCCATTTTTGCTGGTTTGAGGATTAAGTGATATTCAGTTGTACCAGAAAGTTGGATCTGAACCAAACGTAGTCCTTCTGTGCTACAGAGAAATGCAATGCTGCAAAGCTATATTTGTAATTTGAATAGACAAAAATAGTTTTTATGTGTGATGAAATTTTATGTCCAATATAATTTTTTCCTTCTCACCTGCTTATTTTTTTTTAATTTATATTTTTTATTCTACGTTACCTTCTCACAAAAGGAAAATTTAGAGAATTAGATTTAGACAGAGAATCTAATGAATTGCCTTTGTGTGCAATAGCATAGTACATATCTGCATACTATTTTCCACCTCATCATCTTTGTGCACAGAAGAGTTGTTACTTAGGAAATTAGCAGGTGTTGAGTAGTCCTGTTTTCCTCATTGTTCACTGTTCATTGTTCAAGACTTATGAGTTATTTACACACACTATTCAAAGCATGTTCGGAAGACAATTATTAATTTCCTCCTAGGCTCTTGTTGATGTTCATTGCTACAATACACAAATACTTCACCAATATTAATGTAATTACTCTTATATTGTTCACTAGGAGAAGTATGAACTGCATTTTAGTGATCAGGAACCCTTAGACATGCATAAAGCTCAGAAATATCCCTGGTTGTGTACCTACAGGCACTGGTGAGTGGATTCCGGACCATGCAGCACATTACCCTTGTCTGCTGTTGCACAAGATCCAGCCTTCTGAAAATATGACTGATGCTAGGCATCCAGTGGTGCCTGCACTGCCAGCCCCACCAAAATCCTGTTTGGCAGAGATGTAGAGGTAATGCAGCTTTTCAAGGACAGGGAGCCTCTATCTCTGCTGGGTCTGGAGACTGGATGATGAGTGGCATAGGGCTTGTATTATACTGGCTGACTATTTTATACCACAAGTTTGCTGAAAGACTGGCTGGTGGCCAGTCACTGGCGGGGTTCCCCAGGAGCCTAGTTTGGGGCCAGTTCTTTTCAATGTTGTTATAAATTTTCTAGACACAGGAGTCAAATGCATGCAAAGTTTGTGGATGATACTAAATTAGGAGAAGCTGTTGACTCCCTTGAGGGTAGAGAGGCATTGCAGAGACATCTTGACAAACTAAAGGACTGGGCAATCACCAATCATGTGAAATTTGGCTAGAGGGAGTGCTTTGCTGGATCCTGCATGTGGGACAGAGTGATCCAGCCCAAAGAGATCTGGGGATTTTGATCAGTGGCAAGTTGAATCTGAGTCAGCAGTGTGCCGTTGGCCAAAGGGCCAACCATAACCTGGGGTGCACCAGGCCCAGCACTGCCAGCGAGGTGAGGGCAGGGGTTGTCCTGCTGTGCTCTGCGCTGTGCGGCCTCACCTCGAGCACTGGGTGCAGGTTTGGGTGCCACCATGTCAGAAGGACATAAAGCTGTGGGAGAGCGTCCAGAGGAGGGCCATGAAGATGATGAAGTGACTGGAGGGCAAGGGGTGTGAGGAGCAGCTGAGGCCCCTTGGTTTGTTCAGCCCAGAGCAGAGGAGGCTGAGGGGAGGCCTCATGGCGGCCTACGGCTCCCTCCCAGGGGAGCGGAGGGGCAGGCGCTGAGCTCTGCTCTCTGGGGACAGCGACAGGGCCCGAGGGCACGGCATGGAGCTGCGTCAGGGGAGGGTCAGGCTGGGGGCTAGGGAAAAGGTTTTGCACCAGGGGGCAGTAGGCATGAACAGGCTCCCAAGGGCAGTGGGCACGGCCCCAAGGTGCCAGAGCTCAAGGAACGTTTGGACACCGCTCTCAGACACACGGTTTATGTGTGTAACCTTTTCCAAATAACCAGCTTGAACATTGTGGAAATAAAAAAGAAAGCTGCAGGCTAAAATGATTATTACTGGACTGTGCTTTGCTGGAAATCCAGAGACTGGATTCTTCTATGCCTGATATCCCTCTGGGTGAGATCTCCCTGTATCATACTTGTTGGTCAAGGCTTAATATAATAAATCTCATGATACTTAAGGTATAATTTTGCAAGTTTCTCACTCTTGCAAGGGAGCTTAAAGAAATGTTTGAATGTTGAATTATGGAATTACAGTGAAAAAAAAAAAAAAAAAGTGAGGCTGATATTTGAGATGCATTTTTTTTCCACATTTTCCTACTGACAGGAGTTTTCCTCGACAACAGTTATTCATATACATCACCTGTGCACAATCATGTACATTTTCATTTCAGACTATCTTTATTCATATGCTTCAGCAAAAAGAAGAATCTGGTTACATTTAACTTAGGTTCTGTGACTTCATGGATTTGACCTCATGCAGCCATATATATGGGATGTAGTTGTTTCCAGCCCCTTTTCTGCAGGAACATTCCATACCTGGCACAGCTCCTCAGAGGGAGCTGCTTCTTGTTCTGGTTCATGTCTATGGGGTAATTTCATGGTCTTTCTGGTGAGCTGTCTTCTGGGAAAGCAATGCACTGATGGACTCCCAAGAAATATTTAATTTTTATTGCTATCAACAAGAATTAGGACCAAAGTTGTGAACATTATTAAAAGACACATCATTATCTGACAAGTTGAAAGGGTAGTGGAGATAGACACTGGGATGGCATCAGTAGTTCTAAAAAAAAGAAATTATTACTAAAACAGAATAAATACCAAAACTCAATTCTTGAGACCCAAAGACTGTCAGACTTGAGGCTGTGTTTACAAAAATGTTCTGCACCTATTTTCTCTGTTTCATTTTTCAATATCAGAGATGATTTCTACCACACAGGTAATAACTGGGCACTTACACACTGTCATACAACAATATTACAGATTGACTATGGAGGATTTTCATCCCTAATAATTTATTTAGTGAGTTACAATGCAGAAAGATTGCTTAGATTGAGGAAAGCGTGGGGATGCTAATGAGGATTCTTTCTCAGTTTGGGATGCATTTTGAAGGCTCACCTATCAACAAAATCCCATTAGTTTTAGCACTGGTGCATTAACACTCAGTGCTGGGGTCGTGCATGTGCAAACGCAGGAGACAGGTATAAAAATGTATGGGTGACAATCCTGCTGTATCTAACAAGGCTTGCTGAGAAGTGTGTTGTGCTTATATTGCTAAAGCAAACTATATTACATTAACATCCTGGAATTTTGCAGCTACGATACTGTTGAAATAAGAGGTCTCTTTTGGTAATGCATGCTTCAATTATAATTCTTTGTCAGTCTGAGTTAACTGCCTATAGTTTTTTGCGATGATTTCATACAGTTCATCTTCACTGTTTCCTGTTAGCTTAGTAGAACAGCTACCTCGAGTGGCATTGTTTCTGTCTTCTGGTTGGATAATTTAAACTTCTTAAATGGGAGATTAAGAGATAACTTTTGCTAAATAATTAATCACACAAAGTCTTGTTTGCAGGCTAATTTTTTTTTTTCTTGTGGGGAACAATTGACTGCTTGCTTGAAGAATGAATCTTTTGCAAAGGTCTGTGCAGACAAAACTTTGTTGCAGCCAACATTAAGCATCATGGGAAATCAACATGGCTACAATGAATAGCTGTTAATACAAATGAGCGTGCTTAAAAATTCTTGGGTTATCTGAATTTCAAGCTGAATACAGCAGTAATGCTAAAAGAATGAGGCTTTTTAATAATTAATTTAGTGTGTGCACAAAGCCTATATTTCTATTCCGCTCTGGATTCCTTGTGTGATTTTTTTGTTTGTTTGTTTGGTTTGCATATAATTGGTCACATCTTTGTAAGAAGGGATATAATTCTGTGAGTGGTGAGAGTGCTTGAAAAAAGCATGAAGAATATTGCATGAAGGGG
This sequence comes from Alectura lathami, assembly GCA_013399715.1. Taxonomy (NCBI): domain Eukaryota; kingdom Metazoa; phylum Chordata; class Aves; order Galliformes; family Megapodiidae; genus Alectura; species Alectura lathami. The sequence continues at coordinate 303,359 of VXAV01003957.1, forward strand.
GCAAGAAGGCCAAGGACTTTCTCATACCCCTTTATCCCAGTTATCCCAGCAGCCCTGCTGAAGGGAGACCAGTACTGACTCTTCGCAGGCACTAAGGAAGAGCTCAGGTTGCACTCCATGCTATTGAAATGTGCAGCATAACCTACAGTAAAACAAATGAGCAAACCTTGAAAGGGCAAGCAATACACCATCTTTGTTCAGAAGAACCTAAAAGGGACCTTAAATACCTTTGTGAGTTTTTACTCCTACTCTGACTTACAATTCTCTTCACATATCACTTTAGTTCTTAAATAGCATCTTAGAGCTTTAAAGATCAGAAGCCCCTAGACCTCCTGCTAGTATAATAAGATTAGTTTCCTGCTTGTTTGAGTGTGTCTGTGCATGTTTAGAGAATTGAGGCTGGAAGCAGGGGACAAAAGCAGAGGAAGGCAGGCTCAAGTACTTGTTTTCTCCCTGAGCTGTTGGAAATACCTAATTATGATCTGCGCCTTAAAATATCAAAACATCTTTCAGAAATACTTGCACTCCATAGCAGATAATTATTGCTATACAATCACGAGGAAGCAACGTATTCAAGAACACTTGGTGTAGTTCACTTTACAAGAACATCTATGTTCAAAGATTAAAAGAACAATAAATGGAGTTGCTCCTCTCAAGGCACTGAAATTCATTTGTGCTGATGGATTTAAATATGTGTTTTTCAAATACAGGTAATGTTTAGCTACACTGTAAATCACAGATTACCATAGCTTGTGTGTACTGATGTTTCATGAAAAGGATGTGCTAATGCTCCTTCTACTTGATTTTATCAACTATATTTAGCCTCACATTGAATGGACTGAACCTGTATAGTTTAATATAGGTTTCCTTATTAAATGTAGATTTGGTCTGGCTTGAGGCAGAGGTGTGCGAACAAGTCAGACAGGACGCTGTCTCAGAATCTGAAGGTTTAGGTGAAATTAACTTATTTTTAGGTTTTATCAAATTTAAGCAGTCTATCCCTTTTGCTTTCATTTGTAGGCCTGAAAAGATGATGACCTGAGCTAGCCGAAAGCAGGACTTTAACCATCTCCTGCAACAGCTGTGGTTGTGCTAGCTCTGAAGACCTTTAATTAAAAGGTTGAGGATTTATACAACAGTCAAAAGTATCATGTCCAAAAACCGCTTATAGTCTTCGCATTCACAAAGTAGTAATAAGAAAACCCGGTAAGTTTATTTATATGGTAGTAAATATTCCTCCTAAGTCATTCTTCCAGGGGGTCAGAAATTTGATGGGCTCCTATAGGCTCTCTGCACTGTATTGGTGTCAACTTGTAAGATAAGAGGTCTTAATCCTCATTCCTCAATTGGTGTCTGTTGGCATTGACCAAAGTCTCCTGATTCCTCCAAAGGTTCCTGCTTTGTTAAGAGCTAGACCATGTTTGACTGGTTGAAACACTGCTCTGCTTATTGCTACTGTTCCTTTTCGTCCTTCATTTAAATACCCTGTCCACTGAAATGTCTTCACCTGTTACAAGAAGACAGCCTGGGAAGCTGGTGAAGGGAAACGGTCCAGTTAGAAGATAACAAAATAACCTAGACCCAGAGTTTCTGCCACAAAGTGGAATATTCAGTTTTGTGTTCCAAAAATGTGTTAGTATAACTTTGCCCAGTTTTTTCCCATGGTTTCTGCTCTTGGAGGAGAGTAAGTGGGAAAACTAAATTCTGTCCAAGAGAATGAGATTGTCAGAAAGTCACTTTAAGCATTTTACTGCACAGGAGTAAAACCACTAGATGCAATTAACATTTAGGGTTTTTGTATGTTAGAAGTAGGAATAAAGGGAGATGCACAGAGGGACGAGACTATGCTGACTTTTCTTCCTTGAGCACTGCCTTACCCTGTAAGAGTCTTGTAGTGTTTTGCTTCTGGAGATACCACCCAGTTCTTCAGCTTCTTTGGTGCATCAGTGCTGGCAGTCTGAACAAAACTTTTCAGAAGATGACCCTGAAGAGATTTGGTTTGCTCAGTTACTTGCAATAGCTTGAGGAGAGTTCAGGATGGTCACTGAACAGTTAGGGGTTAATAGTTTGCGATAAAATCATAGCTTTTAAAAAAATAATTAACTTCTGGTTTAATTATTTTAAAGCACTTTAAACTGCAACCCTAATGTTAATTGACAATTGGATAACATGATGAGCAGATGCCACTTACCTGTTCCCTGGCATCCCGATCAGATACTACCTGCCTTCTAGCAGGCATTGTAAACAGATTCAACCTATTCCTTGGCAATGTGAGAGAAAAACACCTTCTGTATTACCTGGCAAAATGTGGAGCTGCCACTTGTTCTTTGCTCATTATTATGGGAGAAGAGCTGGCATATACTTTCTGCTTCGTACCAACAGTAGGGATCAGAGAGAGCCATTTATTTCAGCCACTGTCTTGTCTTGTCTTTAGGTTCATACGGCACTTCTGTTTTTACATACAGTTAGTAATGGAAGCAGTCATCTCAGTAATAACAGCAGTGCTGCATTTATGCCTGAAAGACTGGTCTCAGATCTCAGATTCTGAATTTTTCTGCAAATAAAACTTTGGGAATGTGCCAACCCAGGTTAGGCAGTTCCTCATTATTTACCTTGGCTTGTGAATGAAATTTATGGTAACATTCACACAAAGCTTGAAGAATGTGTGAGTGTTTTGAAAGGGGTTTTGGTGTTTTGGAGATTTGCTTTCTCTCTCAAATAACAGATGTAGAGGTGAAAACAGGCTTAGAAGGCATTCCGGCTGGAGTGGGCACTGTAACACTACACATCCTGGCTGGAATGAGCCATCCTTTGTGGCAAAAGCTCCTACAGAAAACCTGTAGGATTTCTGGAGGCTTCAATAGATACTTTTCCAAAGGTCTGCAGAACAAAACAGAGTATCTTGGAGGCTTTTTAGCTGTCCTGTAAAATTCAGTGAGAACAGAATCTGAGCTTTTTTTTCCAGAGTGAAAGACCGTTACTTTCACATGAATCCGTGCAAAGTACCTGAGATGGTCAAGCACTACCCTTTCGTTATGACTTCCATTTATCAGTCCCAAACGCAGCTGCAGGGAGAGTTCTTCTAACCAGTCTCTTTGATGGTGTTTCTCAATTTGTACTCTTCCTTTTCCGTCAAGTCCTAAATACAGTTGTTATTTGTCCTTACTTTCAGGGTCATATACTTCCGTTCTGTTTTACCTCTCACCAAGACATTGACTCCCACTTCCTGCCTGCCCAAACAAGCAGCCTCCAATACCTTTGCCTTATTAACATTGTAAACACTTCCCTGTCTTTCCCATGCTGCCTTTCATGCTTGAATAAACTTCCTGTAAAAATTCACAAAACCCCTCATTATCTTCCTTCATGTCCATTTAAAACCTCTCCTAGGCTGCAGTATCTGTAAGAAACCCCATGCTAACAGACCACCGGCTGTGGAGGCTGCTGCTCCTTGTGATGACTGTCAGCGCCTCAGCCTCTCCTCCCACCAGGTGACACAGTTTTATATTGCCTTCATCTCATTTCTTGGGGGAACAGTGGGGTTTTGTTATTGCCAATTTCCAGCATGTTTTCATGGTACAAGGCAAAACCATGCCTCCATCACAGCTCGGGAATTCCTGAGGCTGCCAGGTGAGGTGCCAAGCAGAGTTCCTGCTGACCTGGAGCAGACACTGTGTTATTCCCTGCAGGAGCACTTGCCCATGGAAAGGCCAGAGGTGAAGAGCTGCCACAAGAAACTCTCTTGGGCAGCATGAGAGCCTAAAATAAAGCGAGGGCCCAGAAGGATGGCGTGTGTACTCCTTGTTTGAGCCAGGATAAAAAACGTCTGAATTTGTTTTTTCTCTTCAAGTTACAATTCAATTTCAGTGGTTTTCCGCTTTGCACTTCCACACTGCTGTTATAATTAGGATCCAGGCCTCTAAACTGCTGATGAACCTTTTGTTATGCCATGAGACGCGTGCCCAGCAAGCTATGTGGGCAATACAGACCAGTGGACAGACTTTCTAAGGATGCAGGCATCTATTTGAGCAAGCTCTCCGGCACAACAAACTGTCGCATAAGATTTCCATGATGAGCAGGCATGAAATTCAAATTATGGACAGCTATTGCTTTCCACTCTGCTGACAATTTTTTGGGAATCGCACTGAGTCTCTGCTGCAGGCCACTGCCTTGGCTTAACATGATCTGACAGACAGCGCCCAACGCTGCGCGTCATAACGCGAAGCATCACGCAGCACATCTTAAGAGGGAAAGGGGTGATCCTGGGGACAGAAATGCTTTCAGATGTTTTGTAGGGAAAAAAGAGTTGTTATGCACAAAAGCACCGGGCTGGAGGTATTTGGCTCTGATTCTGTTGTAAAAGCTACCTGGCGTATTTTGTGCCTGTGCACCCTTCACCATGGGAGGTGCATGGGGCCGGATGTAACCAAATCCCTGCTTGCCCTCTGGCAGCTCTTGGGCACTTACTTTGGGGATGCCCGCCACTGGAGCATTGCATACTGTGCACATCACACCAACAGTGATTCCCTACCCAGCTTTATAAGGCTTTCAAACTAAGACACGCCAACGGTCCTTCCTTCTGCAATACAAATTGCAGTTAATTCTTTTTTCTAATTTAATTGGGATCTAATGTAAATCTCCACCTTCTCCCCAGGAGATCAGAACTCCCTGTGCTGTGTTAGGAAAAGACTGTGCCCGGAAAGTTAGTTTGGCACAAGTAGCTTCTTTGTATATAAAATATCTAACTGCATTTCAGAACTTATTTTGCTCTTCCCTTCTCCTTTTCCTCTATATATTAGGTCCTAAACAGACTACAAAGTCATAAAATTTAGTGAAAAGTTTTATTCATACATTATGTTCTTTTACAGTGGGTTTCAAATTCATTCAAATAATGAGAACCTTCACCTTCACTGCCCGTTGTCTCAGGCAGCCTGGGTCATCCTATAATGTTTGTTTCTGCAAATGCCTTGTTTCGGCAAGGCAAGTGGAAATGCATTAGGGTACGTAGATGTGCTAGTGTGAGCTGGCCTCCCTGAAGCTGGCAGTGGCCAATGTGCCAGCTGCATTCTCAGTGTCAAAGGCAATTGCACTGCATAGCTAGTAGAATATGTTGGAGCAGCCTGATTTGAAATGTTCTGGGAAAGCCATGTACCTCTGCCTGAGCTCTGTGAAAGCAGATGTCGCAGTGTCCCTGGAGAGATCTGGCTTTCCTTTTCCTATTTCACTGCTGCAGTGTATGACTCGTGTCAACAGAAGGCCACTGAGCTCCTTTGCCAAGGGACTGTTAGCGGTTTGGTGGTAGGCGATCACGAGCTGCCAATGTAATTACAAGAGGGGAACGTGCAGCAGTGAGTGGTCTTGCATGCAAAAGGCTGCTGGGCTACTGCAGGGTCGGAGGGCTGTGTAGTTTAGCAGCTGTGCTGCTCTGTCTGTGCAGAAAGTTAAGTGGCAGCCTACAGGAACAGAGCTGTTGACTCCTGATCAGCTCAGTTCAAAAGCAGAATTGCAGTAAAGATATGAGGGAATGCAGAAGCATCTTTCAGACAGAGTGGAATTAAAGTTTTATGTGGATTTACATTCATTTACAAATTTCTGATTTTCAAGGCATAGCTTTTCCTGAATTAGCAAGTTCCATCAGCCAACCTGAGCTCTTCAGTTTGCAATTCAATCCCTGCTTTTCTCTGGCTGGAATAAAAACATTATTTGTAAGAGTTAGGATTATACAGGGGGCTGTAATTGCCATCCGTATTTTCACATGATGGCTTGGGTAAAGGATGTGTCAGTTCTGAGTGTTTTCCACCCTCTTTTGTTTATACTTTGCAGTCAGTGATATGGATGCCATAATCCCCCCAAACCAATTTCTCCAGTTGAAGTTTTGCAAAGTTACGCTTATTTTGTTATCAGGTGGTAACAGTAAGTTTTTTTGAGTACTCAGTGCAGTTTGCCCTCAGCTGCACCCCTTCCCACCCCATCAGCTCCCTGCCCAAGAAATGGATTTCTTCTTGACTGGCACTTTCCCTAGCAGTCTACATCTCTTGTACTTCTGTGATGAGCTAGCCAAGGTCAGGCATTACACTGCTGCACCTCCCTGATCTAGAAGTCCCTTACCTGGGCTGTTAGGCACCATTGTGGTGTAGAAATGAGAGCAAATGGGTTTGTCTGACCAGTCCAGCTTCTCTCTGTGTCAGTCACCTCTCTGTAAGTGCTGGGCGATTAAGGCTCTTTGAGAGTCTCATTAGAAATGTAGCTCAGTTAATCAAGAACACAGAAAGGATTTAAGGATTGTTCTTTCGTGGAGGTGAGTGTGTAGGCGCTATATGGTGGATACATCTACTTTCAGCTCAGATGTTGGATAAGCTCCGTTCCTTGTGGTCTACAGTATCTGTCCTTTAAACAGATTTTTTTTTTTTTTTTTTTCCCCCCCTCAGATTTGCAGGGGTTGCCACATTTGACTCCTCTCAATGCTGTGAGCTGAGCGAGCTTCATTCCCAAGGCTCCCAGCTCCTGCACACCCGGGCAGGCTCTGCAGATTGTAGTTCTGTCTCAGGGACCTTTTAAGGATGGGTATGGTCCATGTCCGGCACACCTGTAGGAGATAGGGGAAGATAACGCCACGTGGTCTTGCCTTTACAAGTCCAGCTCACAAATGGCAAGAGAAATCTCGTGGGGCTCAAGGACAGCAAGGTCCCGCATCATGCAAGGAAATGCCATCCTTTAACTCATCTGGTAGAGGAAGATAGAGCAGGAAAACTGCTATGTTGTTTTTCTTCTTACCTTGCTAGTCTACCTGCTCTCACATTGCTTTTAACCTCTTATTACCCTTATCTGCACCCCCATCCCATATGCGAGTCCCCTGACCCTTTCTGACTCTCACACATCCCATCCCCTTCCCTTACCCTACCTTCAAGCATTTGCATGTGTCTGCCAATTTCTCTTTGAAAATACTTCTAAGCATCTTCTGTTTTTCTCAGATCACATCTTCCTAAGATAAAACCACTATAATAAAAACCCTTTTGACAGAGTCAGACAGCAGCAAATTTTGATTTTCTTTTCCAGGCTGCTCTCCGATCTGAGCTGACACTGACTAGGTGTAGGCCAGATTTGGTGACTACTGCATGTACTCCTGGCTACCCAGCAGATGTGAAATCTGGCAGCCTAGGCAACCTTTCAGCTACTTGACCTACGCATGTGCTGTGTAATTTGTTTCCTCTATGAGCATTAGGGTCTATCTTTATCTCTCCACTGAGCTTATCTCTTCACCATGTGCTTTTAGAAACTGCGCCATCTCCAGGTGTACAATGGATGTCATTAACTGAAGTAATTGTTATTTGACCCTGTTTGGTGGGAAGTGCAAAAATTCATGGAAGCCAGATGAGTGGGGTGTCATGGTAACAGATGGGAAGGATTTCACGTAACCACCTAATTATGCAGCACATGGGGTAAGTAATGAGCAGTGCCGTACTGCGTAACGTGGCACAATCCTCTGTTGCTGTGACAAGGAGCATCTGCAGCGAGTGATGCTGGAGATACTAAAAGAGGAGGGAAATAAATATAAAGGGGGGGATGGATACTTAAAATCCAAAGGAAAGATTATCCTAATGAGTACTAATATTCACCAGCTAGGGAGGATATGTTAAATACAACAAAGTCTCGAGAAGAGTTTGGGCATCTGCAAATAGGAACCTCTGGATAAATTGTGGCCCAAGAGTGGGTGAATGTTATTCCCTGGCCTTTCCTTAAGTTTCTTGATAATTAATACAAAGGTATCTTAATCTTTAAGGTAACCAGATGTGATCTTTTAAATAACCCTAAATAAGGCAAAAGTGATTTGCATTGTTTTAGCCAGTGTTTCTCTTGTCTGCTGGTGGGAAACTCCCAGCTGATCTCTGCTTGGATTTTCTCTTATTTCCTGGGTATCCAAACTCTAATTAGCCTAACCAGTTCTACTCTTGGTGTGGTCTGACTGCTGTGTTTTTTATGCTAAATTGGTATTTATTCTTATTCTATTCTATCTCTGATGGCTATATGATAACTAAGCCATCTGTATCTATTTCTTTGCAGAATGTTAACAGAACAGTTGACATTAGAAGGTGTGTCTGGAGGTCATCTGGTCCAACCCCTCTGCTCAAGCAGGGATATGTATAAGGAGGTTGCTGAGTAAAAGGTAACACTGGCCCATGAAAGCACATTTGAAGCCCACTGCAATGCTAACAGGGTTCATTCTTTAAGTGGTGCAGCTGGGTAAGATAAACCACTGGCATTACTGGTCTGGAATTGCTATTTAGAGACTACTTCCATCCCTTTACCAATGAGTTGTTAGTTCACATTAAGCCAATTAACTAAAATGGAAAAAAATCTGAGGTAGATTCACTCAGACAATATTCCAGAATGTTGATGAAAATTGAGTGAAATAATAATAATAAAATAATTATTTTGTCTCTTAATAATTAAACAAAATAAATCCTACTTTACAGCATTTTCAAACTAGAAAATAGTAGATAATAAGAATAATGGAACAGAGAGCTCAGTGGGAGGGGAGCAAGTTATGAAATTCCTGAGAAAACTTAAAATACTCTAAAATTAATTCTCTATTTATAAGTATCAATGTATAACCTCAGTTTCATGATCCCAATACAAGTAATTATCAGTGAAGGAGCAGATGACTGAACGTACTTTTGAGACCAGACTCTGTGAGAATGATACTGCTGGATGTAGAAAAAAAAGAGTACCTCACATCTGGCTTGGTTCAGGCTTACTAAGGTCCACCCTGGCTCTGATGTGAACTCTGCCCAAAGCAGCCTTCAGTGAGTGATGTGTTATCTGCAAAAGAGATGATCACAGCTACACATCCAGCTGCAATTTCTTTGATCCCCAGCCCTTTTTTTTTTTGGCAAAAGACAGGGCACCAGGAATGTGGTGAGCAGGCTGTGGCATCAGCCCTTTCTCTGACCACCAGCCCCTGCCAACAGGTCTGATCCAGCCTCCGTATGCCCCACTGTGTTTTGCAGTGAGAAATGGAGACTTGGCTTACGGATGATCTTATTCTGGTCAGTAAGCGCATGTCTTCCTTCCAAGGAATCGCACGGAGGGCATCTCCAGCTGCCCAGACTGCATTCCATGGTGCTTCCACTGGTGGGAAGCTCTGATGGTGCAGAGCTGTTGTTGTCTTCTAGTGCCCTGCATCACCTTGCTGATCACCCGCTATTATTGACTTTTGGCCCAAGAGCTGTGTTCTGAATATAACATGTAGGAACTACATGTTGTTGCAAAGGAGTTTTTTTTTTTTTTTTTTCCTAATGATTTGTTTTAATCAGTAGATTATGTCCAAATGGTTAGTCTACAGACTAAAATTGCTTTTGTTCCAGAGGTAAGACAAACACTGGATACTTAAAAATAAGCTTGTATGCACTGCAGTGATAACCTGATTTTAGAACTCAGCAATCATCTTTTTCTCTGCGTCAAGAATGATAGACAGGTAAGAAAATAGCTTGACTGTAGATTTCTATTCCAGCTGGCAGAAAGGATTCACTTACCTTCAACAGGAATTTCCAATAAATCTATATTTAGTAGCCGTCATAGTCTATCACTTGACGGAATTACTTTCCTCCGTGAATGTGCAATAAAGTCTGACAGTGATATATGTAAGAACATTAAATTTTCAATGGCCATGTTATGAACAAAGGTGATCTAACAAAGAATAATATACTTTAAAGAGCAGACAGCAGGGCCCTGTTTCTGATCTCATTGTCAAGGTTTAACAGTAGTAGACCTCTCTGTACATTAGTAAAATCATTCATTTATATGGATCTATGGGAGAGGAGGCCTTTCTTCCACAGGTTGGCTTCTCCTCTCCCATACATCCATACAAATGAATGATTTTTACTAATGTAAAGGGTGTTATTTTTTGTTAGATCACCTTTGTTCATGTGGTCTAGTTCAGTGAGCCAGAAACAGAAAGTCATTAATGAAAAAAGAGAACTAATTATGTATGTGACATAGCCCAAAAAGGCTATTATTATCCCACCTAGAAAAAAATTCCCCTCAGCAAACTGTGATTTCCCATATGCAATTTCCCATTTACGTTGGGAAAGCTAAAATTGCATTTTTTTTTCTCATACAGAGGAAAATCTTCATGCTGATAGCTGAGTCTCTGTGGGTTCTTGATGGTTATTATCTGCTCCTCTGACATGGCTAAAGATCCAGCTCTATTTTTAGAGGTAAGAAAAAGGCTTGTATTTTCTTGAGGATTATGGTTTAAAGTGACCGATGAGCTCATATGTGTTTTCTTATGATAGGGTACTTTGCATATTCATTTTTCATCTCTGCTTTACCTGGAAAAACTGTCCTTGCACAGCCTTTGGCTTTTTTTTTTTTTTCTCTTTTAATTGTGTGTGTTTATTGGATTACTTTCCGGAGGGTGCCTCACAGAAAGGTTTCTTGTATCCTAGTTAAAAGGCACTGCCCTTTTATCACTTGGCTAAGGCTGAAATCCAGTTTGAGCCCTCCTGTGTGCCACTCTTTATTTATGGTATCATTACAGTTTGTTTCAGAAGACCAAACTCTCAGCAAAGCTTTCAGGATACTTATCTAGCAAACAGTGTCACTTAACTACAGCTGGAGTCCAATCTGATGCCTTAAATTCTAGCCTCACATAAAGATAGTACTTTTAATCAGAAAAGTGAGACAAGTTATAAGAGCTTGCTTGCGGTATCTGTCAGCAGGGAGCTGGAGTGAAATCAGGACAGAGTCTAAGCTGTTGTTTCCAAAGATGTTTGCTTCTTGAGCTGCAAAGGCTTATTAACAGCAGGGCGAGATAAATGGGTTATCGCGTGGAGGGGCAGGGTGATGAGCCTACACCACGTTAGCTTGCGCTTGGCAGCTGCTGCACCCATGCAGGGAACCCCTAAGGAAATGTCAGGCAGCAGATCCTCAGCTACAGGGAGGCAAGCAGCATGACCTCTGCTACATGGCAATACCATGCCCAGGGGCGCACGCCGCACAAGCGTGGATGTGCTGCAGGTCCCATCCCTGGCTGCCCAGCAGTGGCTTGCATGCCTTCTATGGAAGGGGTTGGAGGATGGTAGGCCAACAACACTTGCTGGAGTGCCAATGTTCATCAGCTGCTGCGGGGAGGATGGGTCAGATCATTTTGCCTCTTCTTGGAGGCCACCAATGACTTTCTACAGAAAAGGTGTCAGATGAGGCAGTGTGGCAATAGTTGTCTAATCCAGCCTGCTGATTGCCTTCTAGATGTAACTGAAATTTCTAATGTGATATCCCTGGTTCACTTCCAACATTTTCTCTTCTACAAAGCATCAGATAAGAACAGAGAGAAGTGCTTATTAAATTAATGCAGGAGCTGATTTACATATATGAGGGTAAATGCCTGACTGGTGGACATTAGGCTCTCTTGAGCTGTGATAATTTTTGTATGGAAAAGAAAATATTTCCTTGAAAATAAACATCCAAGTACCTGACTGAAATCTCTGAACTACGTATAAAAGCATAGTAAGGTTTATAAGATTGATGAAATTGTACTAAAATCAAAAGTTTCCTTACCATCACCCTCTAACAGAGTGCAAGGAATTACCGTTTAAAAGAAGCAACATTGTGGGACAATATAGGGGCAATTTTAGTAGTTATAGTTTTAAATAGAAAAGATTTCATTGATCTCAAAGCTGAGTTGTAGCTTTATATAACACAGAAATATTAATTGGCTTTGAATAAACGACAAATCAAAAGGCATGCTGTCCTTAAAACCCAGCTCAGATTTAGGTGTGTATTAACCAGCATGGATCTAAAATCACAATTCTCACATGAACTACCCATAATGGTTAAAATACATTTCTGAACCTCACTGCCTTAATCTTCACAGAAATTTTTAGCAATATGGAGAAATAGCAGAACCACTTATGACCTCATTGAAGACAATTTTTAAAATGTTATGCATTCAAAATCTATACACTACTCAGATGCAAGGAACTGGAGTTTTTATTTCAGCTGGAACTCTGCTATGCACCTACAGCAGCTAAAAAATTCCCTGCACAAGACAATATCGGGTCTAAATGAGACCTGGAAGCACTTCACGCTGAATCACAAAAACAGCCTTTGAGGGAAAATGCCCCTCTCACAGCAGAATTGGTAAAAGATGCAATCAGTGAAACAGAGTGGGAGCTGCACACACAGCTTCTAAAAACCCAAGGTTTCTGAGCAAAACCTTAAGGCACTGTTCAGTCAGACCTCTCCTTGGGAGTGTGCATAGGACTGAGTCTCAAGAGCAGTCATAGGACTCTGGGTCCACATCTGCATGAGGAGCAGAAATTGAAGTGTGATGAGCAGAAACTGAAGTGTGAGGAGTAGGAATTGAAGTGAAAGTGTGAAGATGCTGAGCAAAATTCATAGCATGCCTGGATGCTCTCACTCAGGTGTTTTAAGAGGCTGTAGATCTCTAGGTTATGCCTCAGAGAATTAAATTATAGTGAATTAAAGACTGCTGCAGAAACTCAAGTGATTCATGTTGGGAAGGTTTCCCTCCTCTAGCTGGAGACTCTTCCAGCAGGGTCACACCTTGGCCTGCCTTCAGCCTCTCTGCAGTGCTGCACTTATCACTCTGACTTATTAATTGCTTGCACAATCAATTGTGGTTCACATTAACTCTCGAGTCAATGAGCTGTGGCACCAGGAATTAGACCTTCTCCATCCCTTGAGCTCTTGCTTTGATGACAGGAATAAGCAGAGAGGGCAGGCCAGTGGGAAAGGCAGTGTCCTCTGTCACACCAAGTAAATCTTGCAGGGCAGAACCCTGAAGCCATCTTAGCATCTTCCTGCAGACATGCATTGCCTTGCAGATTGGCCTCGACATGCCTCCAGCATGCCTGTGTGCAAACAAGCCCCTGTAAAGGAGCTTCTGCCCTCCTGAGGAGAATGGGAGGGGGAGCATGGCAAAATGTTTCTTCAGAATGGGATTTCTCTAGCAGTAGTCATGTAGGAGTTAAAAGGCTCTTCTGCTGTTTGCCAGTTTCCTTACATTGCCTGGTTTTCTTGCTCAAAGCATAAGCTCAGGACTGTTGCTGAGTGACAAAATGAATCACTTCAAGAAAATACATGCCAGTGTTAGGTTGCTGTGGTTGGAGCTGAACCCCACAGGGGTGGGCTGTAACTTCAGACATGGCTGGACACAAAATAAAAAGGAATGAGGGTGCGAAAATATTTGTATCTGATGATTATCTGAGAGGCTCACCTGCCTGCAGCAGCTGGAGAAGTGGATGTTGTGGGCAAGGTCCCTTCCTCTGCCCGTGGAGGTCTCCAATGCTTGGTACCTGTGGCGGTCCCTGTGACAAAGGTAGAAGGGCTGGGCAGCAGGAGGCAGGACATCTGTCTGCCTCTTCTGCAGATCAGGAGAAAGAAAACAGCAGACTGAAAAGCTACAAGCAGCCATCAAGGACACAAGACTGCCCTAAGCTAATTCTTATTTGAATTATTTGTGAAACCAAACCAAACCCTATCCTTTTATTGCAATGTCTTGCTGTCATGGAGAATCCAATTTACCTGTGATTAAGTACAAACGTCGTTTAAAACTGCTCTGGTTTTCCAGTCTCATTTTTCCCAGCTTCAGGTTCTAGCCATCTGACCTTTGATTTATTTGACTGCTAGGTAACAGGTTGAATTCTCCTCAGTCTTTTTCCTCAGGTAGGAATTTTAGAACATAATCAAGTAGCGCCTGTGACTTGACAGGATAAATACCTTGAGTATCTTGAATTGGTTGTACTTAAATGTATTTTCATATTCCCTAATCATTCTCAGAATATGTATTGTATTGTTTTCTATCTTTTCAGAGCTTTTCTGGGTGACAGACACAGTATTTCCATCACAGGTGGATGAGTGTCATGTGCAGAGAAAATCTAAGCTCCTTACTTCCATCAATACTCTTTAATTACATACCTAATGATTGCATTTGTCCAGGGCCACAGTGCTGCACCGAGAACTGAACTGATTATCTGCAAATCTCTCCTGCTGGAGATAATGTTTGTTTACTTAACAGATCCAAGTGAGAATTTATCTTGCTGCTACCTTAAAATCCAAATACTTTTTATAAATGGTTGTGCAAAAACATGCAGGATGCCATTCCCCCCAGTTAGAGAGCTGGGCTCTCCAGCCCACGTAATACATTGCAGTCACTTGCTCATGTTTTACCATGTGAAGATGAAGAGGCTATTTTTTGCAAGTATGACGTGTTCTGCACTTTGTCTACAGACAGGAGAAATAATTTAAATAAGTGCCAAGAGAACAGAGGGAGACACAACACTGTAACCGGCACCTTTCTGGCTTGATCTCCCAGAATGGCTTTGTTATCGGTCCTAGCTGCACTTTTCAGACTTCCTCTGCAGACAAAAACTGAGAACAGTTGACAACAATACACCCCCGAGGGCTGCATGCCCAGAGCTAATCCCTGCTGCTCATCCCAAGGCTGTGCAGAATTGTCTGAGGAATGTCAGGTAGTGAAAGCAAAATAGCCAGCATGCAGCTTGTTCTTGACAGTCCTGGAGAAACAGTGCTTGGTGGAGGGTGGAGCTGTCCAACATGTTACCTATATTAGAGAATGGATATTTGGTCTTCCAGGCCTGTGTTTTGGCCTCTGTTGATGCCTCAAGTTGCCGTCATGATAAGGTGCATTTCCCATAACCTGCATTAGTGGAGCAGCAGATGGTCATAATCCTTCACATCCTAGGGAAATTATATCATCCATGGAACAGCAGGCACTTTATAGGTGCTGCAGCATTGGGTTGCACAAATAGTGGTCAGCAAAACCAGCTTGCTTAATAGTTTTGGTGCTATGGGTACACACCACTATGCTGTATGGACATACAGAAGAGCTTTCTGTGGTGAGGTACTTGGGAGGAGGAGGGGACCTCTGGGCTTAAACATTATAGGATTTAGATAAGGGAGGAAGAACGTCTAAGCAAGGCTTTGGACATGATTCTGCACACCGCCACTTCTTATTGAGAGAGGGAGTGTTCTGTACCTGCAATGTGTTGGCACTGCAGAGCTGCAGAGGAGGTGATGGAGGAGGGCTGGAAGGTGTGTGAATTCCCTTGGGTCTAAGTTGGCTGCCTGTCTTCTGGGGAGTTTTCTGCTACAGTGACCTCAAGGATTTTAAAGCAGCATACAAATGAGAGTGAATGAGGGACACTAACACATTTGCTCAAGTCACATTGCTTAAACTCAAGGTTACAGTGATGCGAAGAACCAAAGCACTGAGGGGTGTAAAGAAAAGCAATCCTTTAATAGCCTTTTTACCAACACGAGAAGCTTGGGCCATAAGCAAGAGGAATTACACATTCCCATTTGTGAAAAGAAGTTGAATATCATTAGTATTATTGAGAGCTGGTAGCAAGACTAAGGTAGCTATGCCCAAATCACTGGCCATAGCCTCTGCATGAAAATTAAACTGGGTAGCAGGTGTGTATTTTGGGTGCTTGTGGTAGGCTGGGAGGAGCTCTCTGCATTAAAGATGTTGTTCCCTAAAGTGATTTATTTCTCAACACTAAGAGCTCTTATATGCTGATGGTCACAGGCCTCTGTGCAGAAGGGCTGGGAGGCAGTGGTTAAATGGAGGAGAAAGAGTGAAGCAGAAAGGCATTTGTAGGTCACTGAAAGCATGCCCTTATAATTTGAGTGAGACAAGCAGAGGGAATAAGCAGTTGCTAAAACTGCTTTCCTAAGAGTTTCTAGAAGTGTGAGGTAGTTTTCTAAGAATAAAAGGAAAATCACAATTAGACATCATAAGGAAAAGCCTGTATTGGGTCTTATTCTGTTGCATAAGGCAACTTGATTACTGCATTAGAAAGTAAATAGCATTGATGAAATGTGAATTATCAAACCCAACTGCATTCGCTGATCCTAACTGGAAGACAGCTATATCCAGCAATCTCTCTCACTCTTTCTCTCTGCTCTAAAAAGGGATAATTCTCAAAAGACGAGCTGATAATGAGAAAAATTGAAACATCAGAGTACGAATGATAATAGAAAATTCTTCAAGAAATGTATATTAAATTTCAAGCCCCTGAAATTCAGCAGTCAGGGAAAAAACGGGCTACAGACAGCTGCAGATTAGAAGTGAGAGCAGCAATTATTTGAGAAACCAGATATGTTTACACATTCACATCAACATATAGCAAATGGCAGTGAGAGGCTCTTAAATCTGACAGTAAATTCAGAAAATAGATAGAAGGGGCTAAAGACACTGCTGAACAGTCTAAACCTCTTTGTTTTAAAGGGATTCCTCAAATGTATGAGGAACAGATGAGGACTTAGCCTTGGCACGTGGAAGGTCATAGACAAGGATGATGAAATAATCAGTCTTGACACTAGAAAACTAGGTTTTTTCTCATAATGATACTGTTTGGAGCCATGGTGGTTTAAAGATTTAGGTGGGGCAAACTTTGCAGGAAATGATAAAATCTTTTATTAGACCTGCTATTTCTATGTTCAATGCTATCAGTCTAATAAAAATATTATCTATTCCCCCAAAGTTTTGTCTCAAGATTGGTCAATAATGGTTTGTTCTGGGGTCAGAAAGAAGCAGAATGATGGTTTTGGGTCTCAGCATGTTAACAAACACTTTCTCTTCTATTCTTAATTAGGGAAGATGTTAGATACCAACTATTGAAGTTAAGCACTTTTAAATCTCAGGACTATAGTGTCTGTGTCCAGAAGTGTGGAAAGCATTGCCTGAGGAGATTTATGGCCTGCTTGCGCTGATTTCTAGCAAGTTGTGGAGCATGAGGGCTGAGGAATGCCAGAGTTGATATTGTGCCACTATTTAATAGGGTAAATGGAATGACCCAGCAAATTATAGACCAATTAATCTTTTGGCTCTGTGGGGGAAAAATCATGTGAAAATAAAAGAGGCAAGGAATGAAAAGAGTAAGGAATTAAATCAATAACAGAAGTGTTGCTGTAGGTTTATGAAATATCACCTTTGCTCAGTTTAATGATGTCGACACTATGTATTTTGATTTCTGCAAAACAATTGAAATCTGCTATCTTGATGAAAAGATTAGCATTCTGCAGATATCACGGTGGGCCTTTACTAGGTGGTTTGTATGCTAACTGATCTGCTAAATTACAGAATGCAACTGTGAATGGGAATTGTGATTCAAAGGAGGGTATGTCTGTTGCATTCAAGATTGCATTTCAGTGCTAATTTAACACTTTAGCAACTACCAATCTAGTGATATTTAGCAATTGTTATTTGCTATTTAGCAACCTCATGAATTATTTGGAATAATAAAAGTCTGTAAACCTTACAGTCATGGTGAAACCAATGGAGTGGTCAGAAATGTTGGATGGAAGACCACCAGGGGAATAAGAGACATCACCAAGGGATGAAGCAAAATGTGTTTCATTAAATGATGTGTAGCTTCCAATGCAGTAACTCTGAGATCTGCTTGTGGCTTGTGTGTTTGTTTATGTGGGGTTGAGAAGCAAGTTGTTAACTGTATATGTCTATCTGGTGGTGAAGAGGATTTTGGTAACAGCCAGCCCTGTAACACAGCATGAAAAAAAGAGTAAGAACAGAGACGAGAGAGTTTCAAGATGGACATAAATATGTAAATGCACCTTATTTTAAAATCTGAAAAGCAATCAGCCATGTAGGCATCTTACCCAGGCTTATGCTGGGGTCACTATCTCCCTTATCTTCATACCATGCTCCTCCTCACCTGGGTGAGATTTTTTGGCTGGTGCCATGCCCATGCCACTGTCAGAATTGCCCTCTGTCGCCTTAATGTATTAGAAGTCAGGGAAGTTACACCGGTTTACAGTATCTTCAGGCCAAAGAGGTGAGGAAGCTGAGTTGGCAAGCTGCTGGGACTCTGCAGGAAGGCTTGGGTTTAAGTGTGATTGAGGGTGTCTGTACAGTGGTGGACTGGGCTCTTCTGACAAAGCAGCTCATTGTACTGCTGTTTACACTGCCAGAATCACATTGTTTTTTTCCTCCTCCAGAATTTTAATGAACCTGTATAGATCTATCTTCGCTATTATGGGCAAGTGGCTCTTTCTTAAGAGCACAAACGCTCGGCTTGACAATCTCAAACCACCTTTACAATCTGCATCCCCACAGCAAAAGTCTCTGGATGGCACAAACTGCAGAACTCCCGTCTCGCTTCCATGAAATCTAACCCTTAGGCAAAACTCATAAAAAAAGCAGATGGAAAAGCATGATTTTATTTGGAAGTACTTTGTGTTTTGTGTTGTATTAAAATATATTTTACTCTAATCTATTCCTATACTTGCAAGCAGAATCTAAAAGGAGGTAATATGATACAGAGAGTGCAGTGACCTGGTACGTTTGCTATTACCATATACTTGTAGAAGCCAAATGTAATAAGAATGTTTTCAATTCCATGTAAATAAATATGTATTTTAATAACAGCTAATGTCAGTTCATAAAGGGAAGCACACTAGGAGGGTTCTTTAAGAGATTACACTCTCAGTGCAAAGTCCTTTCCTAGGAAGTGACTGAAGAGAAATATGAACTTACAAAATATTGTTCCCAGCACAGGGAAGTCTCAGTTCCATTTTGTTCTTGCTCCCTTAGGAAAATAGAAAGGCATTATTAAGGTATATCCATCAGTTTTGGTAGCACCTTTATTGCCTAATATTACCACTGTGTACATACTGATAACTTCTCCACATATTGTTTACATTGTACATCTTACCCATGCCCGCTTTCTCCGTATAAAATGTGCACGTCTAGAATGCATGTGCACAAAGCGCTCAGTGGTCTTTTGACATTATCCAGCACGAGTAGAATCTGGTAAAATGTAAAGAAAAGAAGGCCCCTTGCAGGTGGTCATCATAACCCTGCAATATTAGCCATGGTCAGAACTCTTCACTGGCTTTGTCTTCAGATCGTACAAGTATCCTTCACAAGGAACACATCATGCAGTGGTGAATGAATAACATAAATACAGGTGTAACTAGAATTTAAAAACCTGCACTTCATTACAGATCTGTTTTCAGACTCTGGTTTTGGCCATAGTGGAGCACTGTTTAGATCTTGGGTTACCCTTCAGTTGTCACGGACATAGAGTCAAGGTCAAGACTGTAGGTCCTTGACTCAACATCTCCTTCATCTCTCACATTTATTGTTTCCTTAGCCCCAAATAGCATGTGTGGTAAATGCTGCCATGTGGGAGGGTGGGACTGCAAGGAACCCATCCCTCACTGTCACAGACAAGAACATTTAATGTATTTTATTGTAAAGAACCACTGAATATCTATTGCATGTAACATTCTTTTCCTTATCAGCTACAAAACTAACTGAAAAAATGTGGTAAAAGGCCAAAACTTCCAAAAACAGTAAGCCACATGACAGTTGAGGATGTTTCTAGTATCACAGATCTTGAAAAGTGAGGTTTTAGTTGGGAAAAAACAAACAAACAAACAAAATACAAAACCAAAAACATTTTCAAGAAGCAAGCCATACCAGCAACAGGAAAAAATACTTTTCCTTTCCTTGGTGTGCAGCTTTCATATCCATGTATAAATAGTCCTGCTAATGGTGATGCCATGAATAAAACTTTTCTTTTGAAGAATGGAACTTGGATAATCCTCATCCTCTGGCAATGGGTAGTAACTGTTAACGGAGTGCTACTGCAATTACTTCTGGTTTGGCTAGTAATTCCGAAACACTCGGACCATCTCACAATACACCTCTGCTAATGTGGGTTTAATTCCATGGGACCAGACTTGAAATAAATAAATAACCAGGACTACTTTGTAAACTACACAAACATATCATGGACCTCTGGTCTTCATGTGGTTCTCTCTACAGCTCCACTCCTCCAGAAAGCTGAGCTACCTGATAAGGTAGGCATAGCCTTAGGTGTCCTGCATGACCACAGCAAGTGATTTCAAGGATTTGTGCCCATGTTTGCTGTCTGTAAGATGGGGCTAACTTACCTTCTTTTCTTGAGATCATTAGAACTATTAGTGATTTGTGCAGTTTGATTATAACAATGATGACAGCAATTTTTTTTTTTTTTTTTACCTCTTCCTTTCTCTGTGGCTACAGAAATTTCCCACTGCTATTAATTAGCAACAAGCTAGGCAGAGGAAAGGAAAAATATGCTGACAATAAATTTATTGAAAAAATATGTTTTTGAAGAACTAAAACCAACTAAATGTTTGGTTTGAATTTATTAACTATTTTTTTGAATGAAAGTTTTTGTTTTGTTATTTTACTTTTTTCTATGTAGTTTCTAAATTTACCTTTTGTTAAATTTCCACAAGAGATGTTATTTTTCCTTTAAAATTAACATACATTTTGTTGTAAAATGTAAGCCCTGTATATATAGCAGAGAGCTATATCTAAAGTATTTCATTTTATGTCAAATTTAAGACACTATATTACTTCACCCATCTAATAAATTCTTTGTGATTTTTTCAGGTAAAATCCCCAATAATCTGATCTTACTTAAAACAAATTTTTTATATGTTTTCAAACCAATCATGAAATTGAGAAGAAAAAAAAAATCATTTTTTTCCCAAGCTATTCAGTGAAACAAAATAATTAGCAAAATGAATTGAGAATGAGATCACTTTTAAAAGAAAAATCCTTGTGTAACTTCAGTATTCAGTGCATACCTCCTGTGGTTACACTATATCACTGGAGTTCAGCTTTG
>VXAV01003957.1:324466-338562 GCA_013399715.1 Alectura lathami
AAATGATTGTGGCTTGAAATAATTAAATTGAGTAACTCCCTTCTACCCAGCAGTAAGAAATATTTTCCATCAAACTCAAAAGCCATGTGAAACTCACCTGGCTGCTGGGTCCTGACTGGCTCCAGCAGGGTTTTCTTTGAGATATATTAGACACTGCAAATCTTCAGCACAAATTGTAAATGGAGTAATTTAGCTGCCTCCAGAGAACACAAAATGCTGGTGTCAGAATCTCATTGATTTGCTTCATGATCATTAATGAAAGCCACATGGCAAGTATTCTGGGCCTTTATTTGTCTGCACTCACATGCAGGAGTTAGGAGAAATAATCTCAGTGCTGGTCCCAGCTAGACATTTATTATGTATCAAATTCTTTATTTTCTTGTGGTTATTTGACCTCTAATGAGCTAAATGTAATCCACTGCTCTGGTCTGTAAACCGCAATTCCTCAACTTGCCCATAGGAATGGAGATGTGATTAACTGAGGAGGGACAATTAATTAATACAGGATGTAAGCCCATAGTACATCTGCTCCAACAAAGATTATAAAAGAATAGCAATAATGTGATGTGTGACAATACTTGAAAAAAATTAAAAAGTCTGATTTTTCTTTATAACTCCAACCAAGCAGCTTAGCAGATGATAAGGGATAAAGAAATTTTTCCAAATCAGTTGGGTTCAGATGAGTCAGAGGGGACAGTGCTGGTGGAGCTGGATGGCTCTCACTGCAATGTGCCAGTTTTAGTTGTTTAGCCCTCATTCTTGAGGCAGCAAAACAGCTGAGGAGCCTTATGTTCCCTGAGAGGAACATAGTCCTCTAGCAACCTGAGAAGTGCAATGTCCATACCCAATGGAGATCTGGATTGTTTTGCCTGGATCTATACCAAGATTTAGGCAATGAATTGTGTTGTTTTGTTCTTCTGCGGGGATTAGATTAACCCCATGCTCTGACCATGTTGCTGGCATGATACTCCATACATTCAGCTGGTAAATCACACCTATCGTGAAAGCTTTAATGACAGAGGATGTGAGGTAGGATGTCCTTTATTTTCAAGACTTTATTATTCTTATTAAATCAATGACAGAGGAGGGAAATATTAAAGAATAAAAGCACATACACTAACAGCATATGAAAAAAAGCACACTTTATGTTGCAGGTATTTCTTTGCTCATTATTTCATGAAATTGAGGCACTCTCATAGGAATGAGTCTCTGATCTACTGTGGGAAAGGTGAAAACTACGTTAATTTCATTTTGAATTTCACTATTATACACAAAAACAATTTCATTCCTCATGCATGCTCAATAACACTGCTTCTAAGAAGTAAATATTTTGCAGGCCAAAGGCTCTCCTTACAGTTCTTTCTAGAAATGATATCTCCAGCTCTTCTGGGAGCACCCAGCCCATATGGAGCCTATTCTTCCTGAGACTGACTTTTCCCTTCTGTGGTAATATTTTGCAGCTGTTGGCAATGTGGTTGTATATTCTTCCTGGAGTCTTGTGGTTCATTGTTGTGGATCTGATATGTTTGGTGGAAGAAAGAATTCCACTGGTACCTTCCCCTTCTGGGTGTCAAAACACACAAAAGTGTTCTACAATTTGCTTTGCAGTGTATCTCCCTGTAGGAACATATTATTATAGTTAATCTCTCACTGTGGTGGGTGTTTGGGGTTCACGCTGAGCAGAATGCTTGCATACATTCCTTCCCTGGGGTTTCACACAAACACAACAGCCTTTTCAATAATAGCTCCAGGAACATAGTTTAAGGTTTTATTTTGTGTGGAGCTTTTGCTGCTGCTGTTTTAATTTTCAGACAGTTCTCAGTATTTTCAAATAAAGAATCTCTTTTTACCATTATCATTCATAAATAAAAGTGACTGTGCCAGGCCAACATATGATACCTAACTTTTGGATATTTTACTAGATAACAATGTTATAGCTAATATTCTAGAAATGTTGTATCTTTGTTTATTGATTTTTCAAAATGTAAACTTATTTTCTTGTTAAAGATGATTTAATACTAATTGCTCAATATGATCACCAGGAAGTATCTGATGTCATTAAATTAATCAAGAGTAAATCTTCAGTGAGCACCACCACTGCTGTATTCAATGGGGAATCAAATTTTGCCCAAAAAAATAAAGAAAACACTTATTTCTTGGTCTCCCCAAGGCAGCTCTGAAGATGTTCTTCTTCGCAAGGAGGATGTTAAACTGTGGAACATTTTGTAGGGGACAGAGAACCTCAGAGAACCAGCTCTTGTACAAGAGTCATTCCCTCACTACAGCAGATCAAATTTTATTTTTATTGATATAATTATTCTTTTGTCCCATGAATGGAAAAATGTGGAAATATGTGACAAAATACTGAAAGCATGCTGTAAATCTCTACCAATGCACAGAGAAAGAAATCCTGAAGTGGAAGTGCATCTATTATAATGCTGGAAATAAACAAATCTATTTTTCTTATTTTTTTTCCTAGGTGAAATGCTTATTTGAAAAGGAGGAAAAAGAGCAACAAAATGACATATTTGCAGCAGTAGGTGACAGAAAATATATCAGGCTGAATGTCTGCCTTTTTGCTGCAAGCAAATCTTTTCTGTCAGACTCCTGTAAGGGTTCACTCACCTGTGCAGCACTGTCTTACACTTTTCACCTGGTATTACATGTATCCTAACTCTTGTCAGCACCAACAGCACAGAAGGCAGAAATGAAATCTGGGGGTCTTTCACATAGCACAGGAGGAACTACAACCCTGATCATGGTTGGTGATCTGACTCAGCCTGATTACAGCTCCTGTATTTTTGTGCACCTTTCAGATGTTATTGACGTGCCTTGTGGTCCTTGGCTCTTCTCAGGACCCCAAGAGATGTTTGGCACCTCTGGGCTTTAACATAGGTGAGATACAACTTTTCCATCATGCTGAACTCCTTTTGGTAATTCTTCTGGGGATTTCTGTCACAAAACTTTTGATTGCCAGCAGAAGATGTGGGAGCACCACAAACCTTCTCTCACATGCCCCAGCCTCTCCTCTCCCCAGTGAGTTACGTCCCACGGGCTGGGGGAAGAGGAGCAACACGGGCAAGGTCACCAGCGCAGGAGTGGAAGGATCTGGCCTTGCCTGTCCGCACCTGCCAGCACCCTTGCATTTTTGTCATGCTTTCTGAGATAAGCTCTCTGCTGCTGTCCTTAAGGGAGGAGTGTTTCTCAGCACAGGCATGATGTAATGCTGCTTTTTATACTGCAGTCTGTACTTCAATAACATCCATGCAGTTAAATAAGTTCCTCTGCAGCTGTGTGTGGGAGTGCTCAGCCATTCTCAGAGGCACCCATTTTTCAGGCAGAGCAATTCCAGTGAGGAGGGCTGACCATGGGGCTGACCTTGGCTTGGGGAAGCAGCCAAAGGCAGCATGCCCGCCGCTGCATGGGAGCTGATCCAGGCAAAACCACCTGGGTTTATGGCTCTTCTGAGCCATAAACTGCAGCAGGAGGGAGACTTTTCCTCTGCAGCCTGTGCCTGCTTTGGGGAGTTTTGGATGTTGCTGGAGGTTGAAGGAGGGGGATCCTTTCCACCACCACACAAGTACATGAGACATGTGCTGGAAATGTCCACATCTCTCTGGGTAACAGGCTGGGCTCATAAGGCAAAATTTCCCGTGGTGTTCAGCAGCTGGAAATGCTCATTGCTGTCACTGGCAATTTTCCATAGATGAAGGCGTGGGTAGGCTGCCTATGTGCCTTGATGCTTCCAAACATGCTGGGCATGCCCTTCAAGGTGCTACTCACCCACCTCTTCAGCGACCCCTGTGGCAGGACTGTGCACCTCTGTTGTTCATGCAAGGATTGCCTCAAAAGCCCGACGCAGCTGTGGGGCATGTCTGTACTTTGCAGCCCAGTTCTCCTAGTCTCAGGTTTGCTGTGTTCCCATTGGCAAAAACTATGGTTTCTAGACCCTTTAGAAGTTTCCAGGCACTCAGAAACTTCAGTCAGTTCCTGCTGCACAGGTTTCTCTGAGCCTCCAACAAGAAAGCCTATTTTATTACAACTGTGAGTTCCTCTGAGACATAATGGCCTGAGCTTTCTCAGAGATGTTAGGGAAGCATTGCGGTTAGCAAGCACTCCTGATCAGGAGGAGGAGAATATCACTTTCTTCAGCCTTAGTCACAGCAACAGAAAGGGTTAACTAAGCTGTCTGGAAAAAACAGGTCAGGTGTGAGAAAGGAGAAAGCAAGGTTCACTGCTGCCTTCAGAGATGCTCTGAGAAGAAAACCTGATGTCCATTCCTGAAAGATGCATGGGCTGAGTCTAGAAAGCATAGCAATCAGGTTATAAATAATGCTGAACGATATGACAGAAACTGCTATTGAGCTGCAGCAGTAACTAATGCCACCACATTCATATTCTAAGCACTGGATGCAGTAGAAATCCAGGACAGCTGCTTGCTACTAGAAGAGGAAAGGGAAGCTTCTGAATTATTGATACGGGTGGGTTGAGTCTGGATTTTCTATGCAACTGTGAGTTAATCCCGTTAAGGAAATGGCCGTGAAACCATGATGAAGTCTTACTAAAACAGCAGGTGGTCACAAAACACTGGTGCTGAGTGAGGTGGGTGTCCTCACAAGCTTACCCTGTCCTCCTACCTACCAAGCCCAGCTGGCAGGTGCAGGTGGCAGCAGGGACAGCCAACAGCCAGAGTGTAGGGTTCTTGAGTGGGTGTAAACTTCCACAGCGAGCCTGACTTTGTGGCTGGAGGCTGCCTAGCAGTGTTTTAGTGTTTTGTATTTTTTTTTTTTTTCATCCTGTGCTTTAAAAACAACAAAGTTTCTTTACCCTGCTATTGCTCTTATTAACCGGTAAATGCCAGCTGATGTCATGTAAATAACATGATGATCCATTCTCATAATTGCTAGCATCACTCACTACCTTTCTCCTTCACCATAGACCATCTCAAGCTGTCTAAACCTAGCCCTTCTGAAGGTTATGTTATTTGGTTGCAAAAGTTCACCCCTAGTCAGGACATGAATGCTTTCATAGAATCATAGAATGGCTTGGGTTGGAAGGGACCTCAAAGATCATCTAGTTTCAACACCCCTGCCGTGGACAGGGTTGCCAACCAGTAGCTCATGAGATCAAACTGCCCAGGAATCCATCCAGCCTTGCCTTGAACACATCCAGGGATGGGGCATCAGGCTTCTTCTTCTGTCTTCTATTTTTCTCAAACAAATTGTCTAACCTGCCAGTTTCTTTCTTACTTTAGGAAATGCTGGCCAATCTTGAGCTTCCTGCCCTGAGCACCCTAAACCTCTGCACAAGTTGTTGATGTGCTTGAGGGGTGAAGGTTATCCCCAGCTGAGAGCCATGCTCCTTGTCTATGCTTGTAGGCTCAGAATGGAAAATGGAAAGTGAGACAAAACTAGAGCGCGTTTGTGTGCAGGGGGAGAGGGGAGAGAAATATATGTGTAGAGGGGAGGGAGAGAACACTTGCAACATTTCCTTTGATGAAAAGTCCTCTCTGAAGTAAATGAGAACTGTCAGCATCCATTTCACAGTGCCTTTCAGGATTACAAAGGATGTTATGAAGGAAAAAAGACACAAAAAATCAAAGGAAAAATATATTCTTAGTTTTTAAAAAGCGTTTTCTTGATTGCAGCATTTTTCTATTTCAGACGTTACTTGTAACTCCATAGCTGGTGTCTGTTACAGGCAGGGACAAGTGCTGAGGCAAGAGAGAGATGTGAAAGCCTTGGTTCAAAGATATGTAAAAGGATGGGAAATGGCATAAGCAGAAAAGCACTCAACTCGCTCGACTCACTCCTGCGGATCACTTAATGTGAGTAGTTAATGCTGTTCAAGCACCGTCTTACTTCTGTGTCCTGATTCTTAATAAGTAGCACAAAGAATGTAGTAGCAAAGCACAAGCTGCTAAACATTTATTTCCCCAGCTTCCGCCTTGCTCCTTTGCTTATCATACACATTTTCATCAAACCTGCTGGGAAATTTTGCAGTAGGATGAAAGAAGCTCTCTGAAATGGAGGGGAGGGCAGGGACTATTCAGGATGTGGTCAGCTCTCTTCCAAGCAGCCTCTACCACCTATTTTGTTTTCATGCCTGCACAGTAGGTGGGACAATATATGCTCAATTATTTCCTGTGCTCTTCACTGCAAGTTACTCTCACACAGCATATGATCAAAAGCAATTTTGCAAAAGCACTGAGGACTTCATCTCGTTTTGCAGCATCTGACATGCTGCCTGGGGAAAGCATGCATTGCATATACATATGTAAGTTTGTCAGGATGTGCAGCTCTGAGGAGTGAAAGAGACGCTTGAGTCTGTCTGCAGACACACCTGTGATTGCTGATTTGGACATTATTGCCCAGGGAGTGAAAAGGGATGGGGCCCCAGCATGCCTGCTGCCGCACGACAGGGATGCTCATTCCAGACAGACTTTTTGGTGGTAGGAGATATTTAGTTAGAAATGGGTCATTTTTGCTAAAAGTGAAGGAAAAGAAGAAGATAAGTCTGGAGATGATGAAGTAGTGAGAGACTTGTGTTCAGCAGTGGTAAAAGTGGTGCTTGGTGATGAAACAGCTTATTTTTGTGTATGTGTGTGTGCTTGTGGAAATTCAGCTGTAATTCAGCAGAGGAATCAACATAGAATCGTTCAAGTTGGAAGGGACGTTGGAAGTTGTAAAGGCCATCCAGTCCAACTCCCCTGCAGTGAACAGGGACACCTACAGCTGGATCAGGTTGCTCAGAGCCCTGCCCAGCCTGACCTTGAAGGTCTTCAGGGATGGGGCATCCTCCACCTCTCTGGGCAACCTGTGCCAGTGCTTCACCGCCCTTATTGCAAAAAACATTTTCCTTATATCCAGGCTAAATCTCCCCTCTCTCAGCTTGAAAACATTTCCCCTAGTCCTGTCACAACAGACCCTGCTAAAGATTCTGTCCCCTTCTTTCACGTAGCCCCCCTTTAGGTACCGAAAGGCCACTATCAGGTTTCCCCGGAGGCTTCTCTTCTTCAGGCTGAACAGCCCCAAATCTCTCAGCCTGTCACTTGGTTTGCTTATAGGTAACAAATCCTTTTCCAGAAGCAATGATCAGCCCAGCTGATTGTCCATTGAGAAGAGAGCCATTTTGTGGGCTTCAGCCACTGTCTGTGGAGGAGAGGGTACTTGCTTGAAAAGGCTTAGACCTGTGATCCCATCCCTTTGCACAGGCTTTCTTCTCTCTGTTATTTTCCATGCAGCTGGAGAAGACTGAAGCTCAGATGCTCCTTGTAGCCTGGATGCCTCCGTCCTGGGCCTTTTAACTCAAAAACAACTGCCCTGACTGTGAGTAACAGCTAGGAGCTGCCTATCTTTCAGGGCTGTATTTTCCCACGTTATTATTATTATTATTATTTTTAAAATAGCAACCTGCTTTGGTGTTATTTCATGATGCAGAGCCTCCAGTTGAAATGACATGTAAACAAATGTGTATTATGACTAGTTGGGGGTAGTGGTGGTGGATGTGGGCAGTTTTTCGTAGGTGAAAGGCAAGCATTACTTCTCGATGTGCAATTCGCTGCAGTGCAGAGGGCCAGTGCAGAACTTACACATCACGTCAGCCCCCCTTAATGGTCATTTATTGAGGAAATGGTCCTTGTGCTGGTACTCTGAACAGGGATGAATATTACTCTTGGTGCAGACCATTGCTTGCAGGACACCCTGCTTAGAAAAATTAGACATTGTGTTTTTACGAGCCTCTTCAGTGCAATTCTGTTCACTGCCTCATAAGAATTATTTGTGTAGTCTTATTTTAAGTGAGAGAAATTTCATTCTCCTTTCTCTGCCTCCCTCCTCAATATCATTTCTTCAGAGTGCTGACATTCAAAAAAAGAAAAAGCCTTTGAAATCCTCCATAGGCCTTTCTCCTCTGACTACAGTCTTCTTATGCTGAAGAGTGCAGGATGTGGAAGAATTTGCCCCAATTCCAACGTGGTTTCTGGGTGCAGCCTTGAGATTAAGAAAATCATTCTGCTTCTGACATATGGTGAAACTCCTCTTAAGTGCTTTGTCATGTCTTGTTTTCCTGGATGCTGTCTGTCTGTCTGTCCTACTTGTAGTTTTCCTCACTCTGCCAGCAGCAAGTCCTTCTCCAGGTTCACCTATCAAAAGTTGAGTTACTTTTCTAGTCTTTCAGGATGGGGAGAGAAAGCATGAGTGTAAGAAGGGTGCTGCTGGGGACAGCCTTTGCATAAGTATTAAATAAAACAGGTCAGACCATCATCTTATCTCATCCAAACCATAACCCATCCCCTCAAACAGATTTGTGAAACTGAAGGGACACTAAAATCTCAAGTCTTCAAAAGAGGTCTCCCCACCCATGGATGCTGGTTACCTAGGCATTACTGGATACTTAGGGCCTGCTGAAGTCCTCTGCCTACTTTCATCATTATTGCATACATGCAATGGTTAACTGGAGCTTTGCAAGTTGTAGGAAAGTGCGGAGGCTGCAATAGCTCTATGAGCAAAGGAAGCATGTATTATGCAAACAGCCTGAGCTCACTCACAGCCTAAGGTATCACCATCTGTGTCTGCTAGGCAAGAGGATACCAGGTAGAGCACTGATGTTGTCTGTCACCTAGTGAAAACTTGCTATGGGATCTTTAATTATGAAGGAAGTAACCAGAAGCCAATTAGGCTATGATTCACATGGGACCCTTGGCAGAAGAAAAATAATGTAGCTGTTAATGAAGAATTCCTAAAGAGGGAGCTAGCCAAAGGGTTCCTGAACAGTTATTTTCCAGAAATTAGGTCAGAGCTATCTAGCTGCCTAGTTAGTTACCTAACTAATTAACTGTTAGTCCCCTTCTTTATCTTGTTGTCAGAAATGCATGCTAGTTTCACATGAAAAGTCCCATGGTGCTAAAAAAAGGCAGCTCTGACAATGTGAGATCTGGCACACAGCTTAGCAATGGTGAAACTGTCCTGTGATGTTATTTGATACATGCAGCAGAGGAATCCAGAGGAAAAAAATGTTTTACCTAAAGCAACAAGGAGAGGTCTGCCAAATTGTAATGACTTATTTCGTGATTTGACAGCCCTTCAAATGCTCTGTGAGGTCTTTGAATACAGTGAGGCTCTTGTGAACACAGGTTGCCTG
Source organism: Alectura lathami (assembly GCA_013399715.1). Taxonomy (NCBI): domain Eukaryota; kingdom Metazoa; phylum Chordata; class Aves; order Galliformes; family Megapodiidae; genus Alectura; species Alectura lathami. The sequence continues at coordinate 333,608 of VXAV01003957.1, forward strand.
TTTTCTCCCTAGTTTTGCAGAGCCTCATGAATTACTCTCCTCCTAGATAAAAGCAGATCTCTTCTGCTTGCACTGCTGAACACTGAAACAGGACTAGCACCTACAATCAGGGCAGCCAGAAGAGGAGGTCCCTTCAGAGGAGCTGAGAGTGGTAACTCTTGTCTAATTGACACAAGTGCACAGGTGACAACTGGACCAAGTCCAAAGGCACCGAGTCCAAAGGTGCCTTCAGGAATGGCATGCTGAAGCACAGGTGCTGAAGCTGAGTGCTAGTCATGATGGTGTTAAATGAATGGAAGAACATTCTGTAGGCAGAGTGTTACCAAGAGGTAAACAACACCTTTATGTGAAAAATAGAATGCTGATGCCTTGGAAGTTTTTTTTCAGTGACTGATGAGTGTTTCAGTTGTGACTGCAGTGGGAGCACCTGAAAAGATGACACTGTCCATGGGAGGAAGGAAAAATGACGCTAAAAGTGGTGGTGTGGGTAGCAGCAGTTGTTGAAGGGAGAGAAAGGTAGTGTTGGGTAACAGGAGAAACTGGAGTCGCTGGAAATAAAACAAATCTTAGTTAAGTTAACATGGCAAAAATGCAGTGCTATGGAGATATGGCTGCAGTATTTGGGGAAAAAAAAAGTCTAGTTTAACTCAATTTTTGCCTAGTCTAGGCAAGTTAGCTCTGCCAAGGATGCTAGCTATACATATATATACACACACTCTCTCTCTGGTACTTGTGCTAACTTCATATTTTGGCACTGCATTATGCCATCCAGACATACACAGACCCCAGGATAGGGTGAATACTGGTTTAGTGCAGACTTTTGTGCAGGAAATTAGAAAAAAAAAAAAAAAAGAAATATATATATATAAAAGGAAAAAGAAAGGCTTTGGGCTTTCCCTTGAAGTGGGTTCAGGCAGGGGCCCTTTGAAAGCTGCCCTAATTTGACCTTACTTTTCTACTTTTTGATGGCCTCACTTTATTCAGCCTTTCCCCAGGGCATTCAGGAATGTCTCCTGTGCCCAAGACATCTGTGGCATGGAGGAAAGAAAACTCTGAATTGCCTGTGTGAAAATCAGATTTATTTTTCCACAGCAAAGTCCAGAGAATCTGCAGAAGGGCAGGCAAAGGGGTTTGTGTGTTTCACCCTGATCTATTGATGCTGTCTGGTTCAGACAGCAACTCTTTCAAAGCACAATGTTTGAAGCTTGGGCAAGGGTCAGTTATTCTCTCAACAGTCACTCAAGTAATAACCAAAATGGCAGACAGAACCTGACAAGCAGCATGAGCAGACACGTGCACATAGAGAATGAGCAAACTTCCGAATTTCAAGCTGCTGGTTTCTGAAGCAGTATTTCTGAGGGGCAGGGATTGTGCTGATACAGGACTGCAGGTAAAAGCAGAGCATTTCTGGGCACAGGCAGCACAAACGATTAAGATGGGCAAAAGCTGAGGCAGACAATCAGGGGCACATGCCTGCCCAGACAGATTGGGCAAGAAAAGAAGGAGAAACTGGAAGAATTTAAAGCTAATTAAACCTTTGTGGCTTACAAGCAGTATACTGAGTTGCAATGGAAAAGCAACTATACTGAGCCTGGATGGCACCTAATGCAGCTGCTTTCCTTTTTTGTTTTCAGAGACAGTATATACAAAATATTTATATTCTTCTCTTGCTTTTTTACTTTCCTTAACACAGACAACAATGAAATAAAACCCTGCCGCTGGTATGCCCTGCTCCTGACCCCTGGCAGTCTGGTTAGCATAGCCAACAATAAGGCAAATATCCATCATATGTAAGTGGGCTGTTAATGTATACACTTGCCCCTTTCTTGCTCTCTGGCACCAGAGTGTGGTGATGCCCACTGCCATATGCTGATAAGGAGTATCAGCATCATCAGTACCCAGGTGCTGGTTTGTCAGGAGGTGGTGGCACCCATCCTGGAAGTGTGACAGCCCAGGGAGCATTGTCTGTAAGATCAGGCAGCAGCAAGACCTAACAAATTCCCTCTGGACTTCGACAAGAATGGCTACTGGATGGCAAACCCCACAATTCCTGTTGGACAGAGATGGCTCCACCATTGTCTTCCTCCGAGGACTGAGTGAGTGACTCATGGACCCCACTTAAAGCCTGGGCCATGGCTGTGTCACCTGCTGGTTGATGAGAATTTGACCCGATTTGCAGAGGGTCTGCCTAGGGGACCTGGAGAGCCTGTGCAACTCAGCATTGCTTATAGTTGTGCAGAATTGCTAGAATTCTAAGTGCTAGAAATTGTAGATAATAGATATGCTGTTTTTTTTTTTTTTTTTTCAAATGTAATAATAGATCTATAATTATAACCACAACCCTGTGGCCAGCCCTTGTTCTGCCAAGGATCCCTAAAGAATCTCTGAAATGTTGGGTGACAAACTCTGGACTGTAACTTCATTTTATCTCTCTATAGGACTTCCCCATGCATATTCCTATTGCTTTTGCCTGAAAGCTATACTCATCCAAAACGGCCCCTTTAGTGCAGACTTTTATCACTGGATGTTAGGATGTTACAACAGAAAAGTCTATATTGCTCAATACTGGCCTGAAATCTTCCATCCACTCATAAATATAGTACTTTCCCATCTGTGCACTGTTCTCATTGTGTTCTTGCTAATTTTTCCATCCCTTTTTTGGTGTAGGTACGTCTTACTGCTGGTGTTCAGGTTGGGGTAACAAAGATCCATGTCACACATGGCAAAAGCTGCATGAGACAGGAAAAGAAAAATACAGTTTTTTAGTTATGATAAAGTGTCTGTTTGCTGTCTTAGACTTGGAAACACACTTTTGTCTCACCCAGCATTATTTTTCTTGGAAAACTGGTACTCTACAAAAGGTTTTCAATAGACAGGGGATGAGAGGGAGTTCTCTGCAGTTTTTTAATGCTTCAAATCCATTCCTGAGTACTTTCATCCCTAATTAAAGGTCACCTACTGGTTCGAGAACAACTGTTAATGAAGAGTTTAATTATCCAGATGACAGCTGTAAAATCCTGCTCCTGTGCATGAATATTTTAAAGCAACAAGGCCCACATTTTCAAATACGTGTCTGCAGCTAAGTACTTAGACTAAAAACTCACTCTGAAGAGGAGTATTTGCATGCAATTCTCGTTTGCAATACACAAAGGGAGATTACACATGCCCATATTAAGAATGCAAACATGTGAGGAGGTTTGCATTTACTGACCATTTGAACTGGATTCACCTTCCTTTTCTGTTCTTTCTTTCAGGGAAGGGGAGGGATGGTTAAATTATTCCTAGAGGATAAATCATTTTGCATTATTAACTCTTCTCAACAACAAAGCTGCATAAATTAAATGTAAGATTATCCGCTGTGTCCTCAGTGGAATGATTAGGAGGGAATCTACAGGAAAGAAATGTGGCCAGATGATTTGCAGGCTTGCTAAATGGGATGCAAAGCCTCATCTTGCATTCCTAACAAGCTCAAATGTAGACCTGCCTTCTAATGAGCAAACCCTGCTTGGTGTAGCTGCGCAACCCCCAGAGCAAACGCTGCAAAGAAAATGGCTCATGGTTCGTTTTCTCTACTGAGTCAGGTTTTTGTTTTTATTGATGCTTTTGACCAGCTGCTCCCATTACTTTTACCTGTGGTGGCAATGTTCATGCTGTGACCTTTATTCCATCAAGCCAGTGGCCCCATTTCTCACTTCCTATCACAACACCAGATATGTGTGTCTTGGGGAGGTCAGGTACCAGTTCTTTTCAAGGTACATGCCTCAAGGAATGATGTTACTATCAGGCAGATCAAGAAGAAGTTTATGGTGTCCCCAAAGGCAGCAAATTCACTTCCAGCACAACCTCTTTATGTCATTCTGATGATGGTAGTTTAAGAGCAGGCATTTTCTGGGGCTTGGTGGAGAAAGGAATACCAGGGCCACATAAGGGTTAGATGCACCAGCAGAGAGGCACCTGGGATTTATATCAGATTCTGGAACTAATCAAGCAATTACTAACAGGAAATGTAAATCAAGTGAAAGCAGGGAGGAAAAAACAGCCCCCCCAAAAAATTCAAGAGAAAGAAAATGCTTATGTAGTTCTTTTCTACTGCAGTGAGACAGGTAGTTACAATAAATCGATTCTTCAAGGCCTTACTCCAGACAACTCGGATGTATGAATTATTGCTTTTTCCCACATCCTATGTGCCACATTTTCATTATGTTTTCTCTGGAATGCCCTCACCACCCTCCAGCTGGCCTACTTGAATCTTATGTCCTGTGCTCAGTCCTTTCAAATGAGTTAAACATTAGCCTGGTGCTGGTGATTAGCTCATGCTCTGGGTGGTCTCTAGCACATCATTGTCCTTGAGTTTGTTCAACACTTTTATTCTTTTTTTTTCTCTTTATCTTTGTGAGAGCCTTCATGTCACTAGAGGTTTGCGGGGAGATCACCAGGCCTCAGCCTGTCACGGTGGGACGTTGGTCTACTTACAGAGTACAGTAACTCAGGCTGTGACATACCCAGAAATTCTGCCTTTGGATGGCACTCAAAGGTAGCTCCTTTTGGGTGGGCTGTGCCATCCCAAATCCTGCCGTTGCATGTGCAGCACTTGTCAAAGAGTAGGGAGGAAAACTGGAAGACATTACAATATTGTGAGCTGTCAGATGATCTTTGGAGAAAGCTGGGGATGGGCTCCAAGTTAGACTCAATTGAAGAATCAACAAAACAGAGATTCCAAGACCTGACTGTCAGAAAGTGGAACAGAAGAGTGCCTCATCTGAGAGGAGTAATTTCTATACAATAAAAAGTACTAAGACTCCTAACTTCTGGCAATGGCTTATATCTTACTTCATAAGAAATGTGAATTGATGGAAGAGATTGGTTAAAACGAAGACACGTCAGTGCTGCAAATACATCTGTTTAAGAAGTTTCAGACATACAAAACGTTCTGTGTTTTCTTGGCTTTCCAGGAG
>VXAV01003958.1:0-17281 GCA_013399715.1 Alectura lathami
GAAAATCATTAAGGACTGTGAAATCAGAAACAGAAGCTCATGCTACCTGGCTGAGAAGAACATTTCCGAATTCTTTTTCTGGATGTTTCTGTAATCTCCCCCTATCTCTTGTTGCGTGTTTTCTGTTGTATAAACTTACATATTTCTACTCAAACTCAGGCAGTGTTTTAGCAAAAATTGGAGAAACTGAATGTCTTGCTTTCTTAAAACAGTGGATTCTGGCATAATTTTTTTCTTACTTGTCTTCTGAACTGTCAGCAAGGAAGATTTAAGAACTTTCAGTGGAGGTTTGAATGACTGGCTCTCTCTAAACTTTGCAGCTCTCCAGTTGTATATGTAATTTAAGAGTTGCTGCTGCTTTGTAACAAAATCTTAGGCGATTTATTTTCCTGTTTTTAATATTAACAGAACATTTTTGAGAACGGCAGTGTAACATCTTTATATACAAAGCTCTGAAATTTATAGCAGCTTGTGGTGTTCTTTAGTGACCTTACAAGGCTTGTGTAGACAAACAGACTGTAATTTTTAATAGTAGCGCTTTTTACAGCATCTATTTTTAAATTACATTTTACCTTCTGTTGTTTTTACTGTTCTGTTTATTTTAGAAACTTCTGAGCTATCCGGTAATGCATTATTAAAATAATAATCCTGATGGCTGTCTGGGTAAGGTTTCTGCCTTTAAAAAAGTCTGGACTTTTAAAACAAGGGATGTTACCCAATCTTTCCCATATGGACATTTTGAAAATGAAAAATAGTTTCTTAAATAGTAATTCTTCAAATGCAGATAACAACAAAGCTGTGACTTTGCAAAAACAGCTGAAATTAAGTGACGAGTCCTGGAACAGTTTGCCGTTACGTTAGCTCATAGTGCCTGCATTGCTGTCCAGAACCTCGCTGTCAAAATCTTAAATAAAAACAGTAATAAAACAGTTATATAATGTGGTGTTAGGAAAAAGGAGAAAAGGCAGATATCCAGAAAATATTGCCTTTAGGAAATGAGTTAATGACTGAGCTTTATTTCTTAAACTGTAATTTCTGAGATATTTCTGCAGTAACAGAAGACTCTGCTCTGTTACAGAACTGTGATACCAGCAGCAAATTTTGTCATTTTATGCCAGTATTCTTCTGAAATTAAAACAATTGAAGGATGATATGCTTGCTTTTCTTCATATAGTCTTTCTGTATAGTACCTACTGCTTGGCTTATGGCTTTCTGTGAGCTAAGAATTTTCTCAGTGCCACACGTCTGTGGGAAGCACACTGAGGCAATGGAAGGGGCGATGGGTCAGCAGCCAGTTTTTTCCCAGTAGTGCTCTTGTGCAGCCCATCTAAGCCATCCTGGTTTCCTGCCCTGTGCAAAGACTGGAGAGAATTTACAACGCTGAAGCCAGTAAGGTTCAAATGAAATTGCTTTAAATTAACTGAGGCCAAAGCAGACGTAATTTTATAGGAATTTATTTTATGGTGGGGTTTGTAGAGTCACTGGCTGTAAATGTTTCCTGACACAGTACACTAGCTAGCCCTTTTTTTTTCTTTGTTTGTTTAACTGTTATTTTATCAGACTTGAAGCACTGACTTTAATTTGTCATTCAGGGGTCTGCCTCAGGGCTAACATCCATTTTTGCTTGGTTGTGTGTGAAATCTCCAGCCCAAAGAGTTTCGCTGTTTGTAGGAGTGATGCCATTAAAACAGACTTATTTGGCCCATGTTAAAGCCCTGGAAATGTTTCCTGTGAAAATCTGTAATAGCTTGGGACCAGGAACTTGACAGTTATCTGGAGTTTGGTGGTTCTGGGCTGGCCTGAAGCACCACATCTGATGTGAGGCTCTGTGGAAGAAATACACATTGTGAGGCAGAATTTCTTCTTGATGGTTAGCTCTCTTTGTTAGTTTTGTTTGTTTGTTTTAAATATGTGACTGTAAATATTTTTCTATCATATAAATGATGTTGACATTATGTGGAAACAAGCAACATTTACAATGGGAGGAGAAAATTAACATTAGATTATTTAATCAGGGGAGAAATTGCTGCATGTTGTACATTTCAGGAAATAAGCTGCTTGCAGAAAAGGGAGAAGATGCAAAAGAATTTAAAGAAATCACATTTGTGTTGAGTTCCACTAATGCTTGAGAATGACAGCACAACATAATTATAAAAATATGATGTTAACAGGAAACATAATTTATTGCTTTTTATGGCAGGTAGTAGAAAAAAGACCATTCTACATGGAATTCTACATATATAGTGATTCTACTGTAGGAAGAAGCGTATTTAAAATTAAACTGAAATGTTGGTAGACAGAAAACTATTTTTAAAGTTCAGTAATTTCTGTTTTTCCATTGTTTAGAAATACCCAAAGGAAATGGCAGCATATAATGGATTAACAGTTTATACATTTTCCTGTCCACAGCTGAAAAAACCAAAAATATTGGCGTGTGAAATCTAAGCACTCAGTATCCAGCTATAAATTGCACAGACTTTAATTTGTAGCAATCGTTATATCTTCTCTAAGCCTGTTTTCCTTTATGGGATTGTGGACTTTTTTTTGTATTGCTAACTGGTAGCAAACGCAACTGGATTTATTAAACTAACAGTTTATTAAGATGTCATTAAAATATTATAGTCAGATGCCAGATATGGAGCAGTTAAATTGTCCTAATATGTTTGTTGAAGCTGTGGGCTATTCTCAGCTTGGTAACTCTCGTTTTTATACGGTTCTGTATTTTGAAAACCTTCTGCCTTTCAGCCCTCCTTGTTTTCACTCCATCCCTTTCCCCCAAACCAAAATCTCACCAACCAAAACACTCCAAATGACAATGTACCCCTTTTAGCTAACTTGCTCCGTGCCAGGATCACAGAGAATTAGAAGACTATCAGGTTCTGTAGAGTCAATTAGAAAGCTTTTTTTTTTTTTTTTTTTTTTTTAAGTACNGAGAAGAGCCTTATTAGTATTTTCAGACTTCATTTGGCCTCAGCAATTTGGACATGCTTCCATTGCCCTGATTAGACTCAGCCCTGGGTGGTGGCTGCTGGGAGTGGGGTGTGAGGGGCCTGCTCTCGCCTCTGTAGGGGCAGAGCTTGTGGGAGCCCACGGTGCTCCCCGGCACAGTGAGCCTGGGAGCCTGAATGGTGCTGCCGGGCTGAGGCCATGTTGGATTCATATAATGCAATAATTGTAGAGCAAATATGGCCTGTTCCCTTTTCGCTCCTTGTTTTGAATGCCTCTCTCAGAGGCTCTCTTCAGAGTGTTTGAGCATTTTATGGAAGACCTTTGGGCTGGCTGGCAGACGCAGGACAGCATCTCTTTCTATAAATGGAATAATAATTGCACTGTGCACTGGCCAGCAGTGACCAACATCTGGATCCTGGTTATCGGTTATCTTTTAATCATAAATATGTGAAACGTCTTTCTTCCCAGTTGCTCTTTGCCAGAGCCCAAGGCGTAGTCAGGAGGGTAGAGCTGTTGGTTGTGTGCTCCTTGCCTTGAAAGTGGGGAGGCATACAGCAGCACAAGAAGTGAGGGCAGATGAGGATGGCATTCTGGCTGCACAAATAGGCTCTTACAGAACTAGAAATTTGCCTCTTGCTGAATGGCAACATTTTTACCCTTGGATGTTTTGGACTAAACAGAGAGTAAAGAAAACGTGTGAATATATTTTAGATGTCAAGGAGAACTGCATTACTTGTCAGTGAAAGGTGCAGCAAGATGGTGCAAATAAGCTAGGTCCGAACAGAATGGGGAAAGTGCAAGTTTTGCTCCCTGCCCCAGGGCTGAGAATGGTTTGCCTCTGTGCCCCTCCAGACTGCTGCCTGCTCCTGTGGAAGAGGATGTTGGTGAAGTCTTCTGTGTCTCTTTAACAGAGGATGACTGTTTCTGTGCAAGATGTATTAGTGACTTGAGTGCAACCAATATTTTATACTGATTTGAGCAGAAAATAAATCTTTGACAAGTAAAAGTGATAAAACCAGTAGTTCAGTAACCTAGCCTCAATTCACAGAGGATTAGAAGCCTTGTAAAAATCAATTTCTAATTAGGGTAAGAATTTTGGTTGGAATATGATCTGATTACATTCCCATGTTGGAATTTTCCACTTTGTATTTTTGGGTCTTCCTCTTTCAGTAGCAGAGTTGGTTTTTTGTTTTTAACCCCTATGTATCAATGCAACTAAAATGTTCTTAAGCCATTGTCAGTAACATACCAGCTCTTTAAAGAGAAATATGTTGATTTAGAGAAGCAAATTTAATGGAAAAGGATGGGATATTTTCACACAGAGTTTGGTTACTAGCTCTTAAAAAAAAAAAGTTTCAAAGGCCTGTCGTTTTTAAATGTGACCTTTACCTTCTTAACCTTGAGGGAGAGAGAGGCTGGAAAAGTAGAGCTGACTTCTGTAGTTATGATAAACAGGCATTTATCAAGTCTAGAAGTATAGTCTGCCTACATGCTAGGCTGTGGAAGCCCATGGCATCACATTTCAGGTGAATAGAGCTCTTACTTAGGGCTCTATCCCACAGAAAATATTTGAGGTTTTTCAGTCTATACAACCCTAAAAGATGCAGATTTCAGCTTTGCAGGAGGCTTACCAGTGTAAGGGGAAGCTGGCCTGCTGTGGAAATCTGAACACTTCAAGCACCGTCAGATCAGGTTTGGGCTGGCACTCTGAAACCTGTCAAAACTGTCAGCAGGCCAGCCCCCACAGCACTGTCACCTCAGGAAGATGCTTGGGTCTCCCAAGGCTCCAGATAGGCAAAGCGTTCTGAAAGGTGGGAAGGATTCTGTGGGAACGAAAATGAATTCGAGAAAGTTTTCATGGAGAAAATGGAGAACAAAACCAAACAGAAACAGTAGAGAAAGTGGATAGAAAGAAGGGAGAAAATTGGAGTTTATCATATGTGTAATGTATACCCCACAAGGAAAATAATGAGCCAAGGATTTGGCAGCTGCTAAAAGAAAAAAATCGGAACATTTCTGTCCTAGCTTTGGTTGAGGGAAGACCTCAAACTCTCGTCTTTGAAGACTGCAGAGCACACATGGTTTTTTGAATTTTTGCCATGGGTAGCCTTTTTTTCCTCTTTGTGGCCTGGCAGCTATGGAGATTCATTTCAAAACAGATCAAAACTTTAGGAAATGTGGCTGCTTTTTATTTTAGTTCTAAATCTGCTTGCATGGAAAAACAGCAGATTAAACTCTTCAATTTAGAGATTAAAAAAAAGTGTTCAGTTTGAAAGGTGAAACCAATTTTGTAAGCTGAAGAGAATTATCCGGTGAGAAAAGCCTTTTTTCAAAAAAAGTTCAACAGCATTGCAAAAACCTAATTGCTGAATGATTCAACATGAACAGTGTTGGGAAGAATACAGCCGTATGGTATGTCATTCTTTAGAGTGTCACCAAGAGCTAGAGGCCTGAGTAAAGCCTCCTGTCTCCTGCTCTTTATCATGCTGGTTGATGCTAATTTATCTGCATTTCAGATAAATGAGTAGCCCATGGGCAGCTGGAGAATAAGATTTTGCAAGGACTAGTCCATGAAGTGCTTTTTCAGGTGGTACTCCGTTTGTGCTTACAGATAAGCATTTGTGTTCATGGGCGACTTGGCAAGGCTTTAATTTTCTCTTGATTTATTTTTTTCCAAAAAAGTGAGAAGTCCCTTATTACAGTTGCTGCAAAGGTAGTGCTGTTAGAATGAGACAGAAGGTGAGTTTTTTGGTCAGGGAAGATTATGTAGTGATGTCTTTGGCTGAGATACTTCACTTACCAAAGATCAGATTGTGAACTCCTCAGGCTAAAGACTTCGCTGTGTGTTTGTACAGTACCAAGCAGAATGAGCTCCAGCGTGTGGTTGGAGTCCTTGGGCTCCAGCATGGCACAAGTGATGAATAAAAGCTAAGGGGCAACCCTGGGAGATCTTAACTCCTCTTTTATGGACATAAATGCTGGAATTTTGTTGGCATCAGCCTCAAAATGAGGTACTTCAGTTTGCCTGGAGGAGTTCTGCTTCAGTTGCTCACAATATGTAAGGCTGAGATCCTGCCTAGGCTATGCACAAGGAGTGTAAGAGCTGGCTTTGGAGGTAGGCAATGTTATTGTGTTTGCTGTTTATTTTTCTCTGGTACCTCTAGTATTTCCGACACATTATTATTTTTAATTTCATGCAATTACAAGAGGATATGATAAACTGAGACTCAAAGCTATTTGCTTTTGCTTTCTAGTGTAAGTGGTAAGATGGAAAATAAGACTTTAGTTCAGCCTTAAAAACAAGATTGAAAAAAAAGGATAATACAACAGGTAGGAATTTTGAAATCCTATTTTTGCCGATTCAGATGCAGTCACATGGCTGAGCCTAACTCACCTACACATCAAGTTATACCTTGTTTAATGGGAATCTCTCAGACTTTCCCATCACATGTCATTAAACAAATTGGAGGAGATTTAAGAGTTTAATGCTGACGCAGTTGTGACCGGCTAGCAAAAGTGTCCTCAACCACATAGGAACTGCTTTTCCACCTGTCCACTCATTTTTTATTTGAAAGCTCGTTTAGCAGGTCTTTCTTAAATATTGGTGTATCCACATCCCATTCAGATGAATGAATCCATTCAGTGAGTGGAAGAAGTATATTGTTAAATACTGCTCCAGAGGAAACTGAGACTGGGTAACTGAGCTGCTTGTTTCAGTTTGCCACAGAAACTATACACTAAAGTTAGATAGGTTTGTTTGTTTGTCTGTTTTAAATCAAAACCTAGTTCTGCTTTTTCCAAAATGGAACACCTGGCAGAAACATAAGAAACCAAAGGTAGCTTTCAGTACAGTTTTATGATGTTTTTTTTTTCTTCCATTTTCCACTAGTTTTATTTCAATATTTGGGAAAGGAGAAAGCACAGCTGGATCACGGCCTGAGAATTAATTTAACAGAAGTTTCAAAGGAAAGAAAAGCATTCTGGCTTTTGCTTTGATACTATGTGGAATTAGCTCTTGACAAGAGGTACTACCTGGGAGGAGGTGCAGATTGAGAAAACCTTGGGCCAAGACATTACTGTTGTGGAAGAATCCTGTAAAATTTTCCTCAACAGCAGAGGTGTTTCATTGTACATCTTCGTGGTGCTTTCTTACGGCATCAGTGCAAACCCTCAGTTGTGCCTAATGGTGCTGCGGCCTTTCCCTCTTTCTGAAGAAGCCCGTGATTGAAATCACTGCTCTCGAGGCTGGTGTTTCTGCTCTGCGCCTGCACACAGGGAACGCAGTCGGCAGAAGGCAGCATTTGCTGGCTGCGGGTTGTGGCCCACATAACCTGGGCGGCCCGAGCCCGGAGGCGAGCAGGCAGCAGGCTGGGGGCTGCTTCGCCGTGCCCCAAAATCAGCTGGCATCCCCGCAGCTGTAGCTCCGGTGCTCGGCGAGTAGCTCTCGGTGCTTAACGTGCCCCTCTCTTTTGATAGGAGTCTTTAGACTGAGGGAGACAAAGTATTTGTTGGGAAGCTTAGTGAGCCTAGCAGCAGTACAGAGTTCAAGATGCGTTCACAAGGCAGAAGAATTTATATTAATTTATATATGATGACTTCATTTTTGCTATTTTGAGAGTAAAAAAGCGAACAGAATGGAGGTGGGGGAAGAACCAAAAAGAGATGAAAATGTACTGTATTGGGAAAGGTCCCTTTTCAGCTGCTGATGTAGCTTTTGTCCCTTCAACAGCAAGCTGTGCGTTTGTCATGCTATAAGGCTTCCAGTGAGTTTTGCCACTGGCCTTATAAAACCATTCTGGTATTTACTGAAGGCCAAAACTCGGAAGAAATGTATTTTAAGCATGAATATTGCTCTAAAATATTAATAAATGGTTTCTTTCTTTCTTTTCTTTCTTTCCTCTTTTCTTTTCTTTTCTTTTCTTTTCTTTTCTTTTCTTTTCTTTTCTTTTCTTTTCTTTTCTTTTCTTTTCTTTTCTTTTCTTTTCTTTTCTTTTCTTTTCTTTTCTTTTCTTTTCTTTTCTTTTCTTTTCTTTTCTTTTCTTTTCTTTTCTTTTCTTTTCTTTTCTTTTCTTTTCTTTTCTTTTCTTTTCTTTTCTTTTCTTTTCTTTTCTTTTCTTTTCTTTTCTTTTCTTTTCTTTTCTTTTCTTTTCTTTTCTTTTCTTTTCTTTTCTTTTCTTTTCTTTTCTTTTCTTTTCTTTTCTTTTCTTTTCTTTTCTTTTCTTTTCTTTTCTTTTCTTTTCTTTTCTTTTCTTTTCTTTTCTTTTCTTTTCTTTTCTTTTCTTTTCTTTTCTTTTCTTTTCTTTTCTTTTCTTTTCTTTTCTTTTCTTTTCTTTTCTTTTCTTTTCTTTTCTTTTCTTTTCTTTTCTTTTCTTTTCTTTTCTTTTCTTTTCTTTTCTTTTCTTTTCTTTTCTTTTCTTTTCTTTTCTTTTCTTTTCTTTTCTTTTCTTTTCTTTTCTTTTCTTTTCTTTTCTTTTCTTTTCTTTTCTTTTCTTTTCTTTTCTTTTCTTTTCTTTTCTTTTCTTTTCTTTTCTTTTCTTTTCTTTTCTTTTCTTTTCTTTTCTTTTCTTTTCTTTTCTTTTCTTTTCTTTTCTTTTCTTTTCTTTTCTTTTCTTTTCTTTTCGAATGCAAGGCTCTATATCTCAGCTCTCAGCTGCAGATCGCTTCCTTACCTTCTTACCTTGTGCACTGTGAGAGGGTTTGAGGTGGTGTTGGAGCCGAACTTTTAAGTCAGTGAGTGTTCTCAGGGCATGATGCATGATAGAAGCTCTGCTTGTCAAAAATGCCTATGTTGTGTGCTGAGTCAGAGCCATACAATGTAAAATGTTTTATCTATGGACAATTAGAAAACAAAAAGCCAATAAAAATATAATGTCTTTTATCCTCCCCTTCAACAAAAGAGGTCACCTAGCCAGAGATACAGTATTATTAATTTTTCAATGGAGTGATGTAATACTAAGGGTAGGGGTAATCAGTGTCCTGAGGCCACTTCAGCAGCCCCCACCCTCACTTTAAATGTGAGCATATTGCAGCTGTCTGGGTGCTTCGTCCGTTGGCTGTATCTGAATCACAGAGAATTTTCTGTAAGAAAAGATGGTGCAGAGACTGGAATTAGAGGAACAGCTTTCTCCTGCTAATTCTGTTTGCCCTGACCTAGGAAGGGAGTTAAACGTCTTCTCCATGATTAAATGCCAACCAGGAACTGTTCCACTGTTGCTGGTTCAAACCACTTCATGTGTTTTTGTGCTTTGAAAACCTAAAAGCTTTGACATGCATACTATGAACTGAAGCCAAGCTGTGACTAAACAATCTCATTAAAAATGCAAGGTAACTGAAGCAAATATTTCCTTTGAAGAAGCACTATCAGTTAAGTACTCATTTCCTCTTTTAAGTCTTACATTAAAGGGGCAGAGACAGGTGGGCTGATAAGAGCAAGATAAGGCTTGTTGAGTTAGTTTACCAGCTAATTTGGCGAAAAAGCAGAGTCTTGTTTCGTGCAGTTTAAGAGCTTGTGTTTGTTGTATGAGGCATCAACTGTCTAAATACGCAGTGCAATTGTGAAATGTTTTTGTATGCACATGTAACCTGATATATTTACATATTTTCCGCAAGATGCAATATTGCTGAGATAAGATCTCACCTACATAGTACCCATAACCTCTGATGCTAATCCTAAGGCTCTAAGTAGGCTTCCCTTTAACAGCAGCAAACCCAAGCCAGATGCAGTAATGATGTTTGTCTCTGTATTCTTAGAACTGCGCTTGAACCTGGGCATGTTTGGTGATAGCCTAATACTTGGTTCTTCTGCAGGCTCAAAAAGCCTACCTTATGTGCATCTGCTGTGCATTTCCAAAGCAATTCAGTCGTGCATTTTCTTAATATTAATGGACAGGATGAAGCAACTTGTTGTAGTGTGATATTCAGGCTTGTACCCTAGTCAGTGGCTTGCTCTGAGAGAAGGAGGTCGTTGGACTAGAGAAGTACAATAGCCCCTGTCCTCAGGTGTCCTTGCCTGTTCCCTGTAAGGATCTGATCTTCGAACTGGCTTGTGGCATCTGCTGCTCTAGGGTACCACTGCACCTGATGGGGTTAATGAGCAGCTTTATGGTAAGAGGAGCAAGCTATTTGGTGCCTCAGTACAGAATATGTTTGGCGTGACCAAGTTTAGTGATTAACTGTAATCTTGTCACTCATTTTTTCTCAATTTCTCTCTCAAGTCATTTTAAAATACAGAAAACAAAGATCTTTAATTGCTTTCCTAACTTTGGCTTTGGACACTGTAGAATTCAGGACAAAATTTGGAAGTTTCCAGAACTCTTGTGGGTCTATTTTACACATCAGACCCTCTCACAGATAGTTTGCCCACAGATGTTAGAAGAATGTAATTGCAGTTAATGATAAAAATGTATACAGTAGTGTAAAGGCTAAAGGCTGTGCCTGGAAGGATTCCCATTGGTTTTAATGGGCTTTGGATGAGGCCTTATGGAAACACAGAAGGCACTTTACAGAACAGACAAAAGTCATGCTTAATTTTGTTGGCAGACTGCTAGTCTTTGAACCTCTACCCTTTCCCTTTTCCATCCCCTAAAAATGTGGAGGTATTTTGACTCCAAAATACAAAGGTACTGTGAGGATCAGCCCCTCAGACTGGCCAACCCTACCAAGATTTTGAGAGGGGTAGCTCTGACACAAAAAAGTTGTGTCACTTTACAAAACACGTAAGCATCCCATAACTGCTCTAAAAAGATTATCAAATGAACTTATCAATTTCTTATTACTCTTGGGGGACCTCCAGCACCCAGTCATGAGTCGTAACCTTAAAGTCTGGAAGGAAAGAACATCTTCAGGATTGTGTTTTACGTCCTATTTTAGCGATCTCCCAAGCTTTTCTCTAGGTCAAGATGCATTCAACTTTAGAAGATGGGAACATGCAGGGTTACAAGACATCTGTGACTTTTTCCATGAGAAAATAATAATAAACTTTCAGTAATTTAAGGAGAAGTTCAAGTTTTCCTCTAGAGACTTGTACATGTATTTGCAAATGAGATAGTTCTGATGTTTGCTAAGGGTAAAAAAATCTCACAACAGGAAAGAATTCATTTAGAGGAAACTCTCCTCTGCTGCTGAGACTTTTAACTGTTGTCTGCACTGGAGAAGCTTTGTGCAGGACTCCCAGCATTGCCCACACCAAATCTTGAAAGGAATCAGCAGTGAGCAGAGCCCTGGGTGCGTGCAGTTCCTAGTGCCATTTGTAGGGCTGTGACCATTTACACAATGGGCCATGAGACCAAAATTCTGCCCACATTACGATCTAATGGACACTTTGCCATTTTCATTAGTGAGATTAGGGTTCATTCTAAAGCAGTGCTGGGGAAATACCAAGGCTATAAAAAGCTACCCAGCAGATCTCATGGCTCTAAACACAGTGGGGTTCATTGCCTCCCCGGGTGAACGGAGAGAGTGTAGTGCAGTGCTCAGGGCTGCCAGGGTTGCCCTATCCCCGCTGCCAGCACTCACCGTGCCATTGGGTGCACAGGACACCCCTGCATGCTCTGTTCTGTTGTGGGTCCAGGGGCTCTGGGGCCAGGCTGGAGTTCCTCGAGGTTCAGGGGCTGGCGGTCAGCAGTCACAGGCCTGGCAGGGTTACAAAAATCCATGCCTGAGTTTATCTGGAGTTGTATAATCATTGCAGCAGCTTCTTCAAGTATCTGGTGTTTCATTGAATACATTCATGGCCTATGAACAGAATTAAAACAGATAAATAAATAAATAAGTCAAATTGGGAACAGTTTTCTAATCATTATTCTTTGTAGTGTCATTAGCTAAATACATTGTTGTTTGAAGTGTTGCTTATTAGTGAGTGGGCTTGCGATACCGTAAAAACTACAGTGGTAGTTCAGCATCCTTATAAAGCTAAAATAAAAAAGTAGGGTTGTTGGGCAAGTTCAGGTGTCAGCATTACAATTTGACTTCATTTGCTACCTACAATCCCGTATTGGTGACCATGGCGTCAGGGACCAGGCGAGCATCCCCTGCAAGAGGAAGGCCTGCATTGCTCTGTTCACTGCATGCTGCCTCGCAGCATTGTCAACCAATTTTGTCCATCATAGCTTTAAAGGTGTAGCTTGTCCCTCTGCCATGCCCTTTATGCAACACAAAATTGTTTTATTCCATTTCCTTTCACTATGCTTTCCCTCCCACCTTCTGTATTATGGTGCAAGAGCAGCGTTCACTTTTTTTTTTTTTTTTTTTTTTTAGTTGTTGAGATAATCAGTGAGGTGATCAGTGTGTCCTTCCAGCAGGATTCTAGCAGTTTTTTTTTTTTTTTTTTTAAACACTGCCTGGGTTGCTCAGAGCAGGAGAGGCAGTGAGCAAGACTTGTTGTGTGCAGGCTGAAAAACCAGCTCTGCATCTGGTAGTGATTTGTGCCTGGAGGTTGGGTTAGCTGTGCAACCCAGAAGGAGATAGCTTGGAGCTGAGAGAGAGAAATCTTTCCATTTGTGCCAAAGATGACAGCTCTTCACAGGATAGCTTTGTCCTCTCCCTGGTGAACAGGCAAGGCAGTGGGTAGGGCCTCAACATTTTTATCTCCCCCCTCCTTTTTTTTTTTTTTTTTTTTTTTTTGCATCACTTTCTCAATGTTCATCATGTGGATAAGTGGCCCTTTAATGGAATTGTTTTTTCCTTTATCTCATCACGAGAGCTGCACATTTATCCTTGTGTTTGGAAAAGTTTCTGAATATTCACATCAGCTTCAACATAATTTATTTTCCTTTGTAGCTTAATAAAATCTTGGATTTCGTTCTGACTAGCTCTCTTCAGGGATTTACAGAAGGCCAGTGGGGCTGGAACACAAGACTGAGCTAGGAGACAAAGAAACATAAGCAGCTGTATGAATACCTAGCGTTTGCTTGGCATGCAGTGATGCAGCTCCAGTGCTGCCTTTTTTTTTTTTTAAAAAAAAAAAAAGCTGGTAAATTATTAATGCTTGTAGGAGGAAATGAATATAGTAGTGGTTCTGCAATGTCTGGGTTGCTCTGAAATGTCCTGTATTTATGCAGGCTTCTTCCACAGCCATGTTGAGCTGAACGTATTCTTGCTCCCGCTGCTTTACTTGAGCCCTTCTTGCTGGCAAGGCTGATCCAGCACCACCCATTCCTTTCAGACATTTGCCATCCAGCTAATGGCTGTGTACCTCTAAAATACTTCAGAAATACATTCTGCTTTCCCAGGTTATGGAGGAAATTGCCTGATAGCTGTGTGTTCATGTGGAAAGTAAAGGAAGAAATAAATGTTCAGCCCTTCTTGTTTTGACTGAGGTGAGACCCACAGTGATGTTCTTTCCTGTGGAATAATTTCCATGGCCGAGACTAGCACCAGTAAACCTCTTTCTGGAATTCAGCAGCATGCTGACATGCTGGTTGGCAGTTCCCTTCTTCTGCTGGAATGTAACTGCTGTGGGAGACTGATGCTGCAGGAGAAAAAAAATTGTAGGCAGATGTTCTCCCTTGCCAGGGAAGGGTCTGTATCTCATGGAGCAGAATTTCTTATCTGGTACAGACCTGCAGCAGGACGAATGTTTGCTCCTGCCCTGATCTGGATGTGGCTCAGCACACCAGGGTGCAGCTGTCCACAGCACCGACACCTCAGAGGGCTGGGATTTCCTGCTGGCTGGGCTTCTGGCTGGGAGGAAGTGCTCCCATGTGAAGGTGACCAGCACCTCTTCATGTGGAGCATGGGTGTTTATTCAGTGTACTGAAAAATGATGCAGGAGTAAGAATTTCTTCTAAGCTAATGCAACATTAGCACATCTTGACTACCAGATAATCGTAGCAGAATAGGAGCTTTAAACTAGCTACATTTTCAACATTTACAGGAATAAGAGATGTCTAAAAATATTTTACTGACACATCTTTCTGTGTCAGTAATCATCCCATGGAATTCACAATGCTGTAGAAATACGAAGGCAATGATGACATCAGACTACCAATGTGTTAATTTTCCTTCCACCCTNGTGTCTTTGCCACAACTTCTGTAATTCTTTTGAAAGTTAATTTGCAGAATGAGGCAGGAAGAAGGATTTTGGTATTTTGTTGTTTCTAGACAGAGTGAATGACGATGAAATTAAAATTGTCAAAAATTTAAATTCCTTGAGATTCCTGAAGAATCAGGTATGTTTTCTGCCCAATAAGAGTGTATTGGAAAGCAATATAATAAGAGGGGATATATTGACCATATTAATTATTTAAGACTCTATTAAAAGTGAGGCACTGTAACTAAAAATATTCTAATACTCTATTCGCAGTAGTTTTACACTGGAAACTTTGTCACTAAGTCTGATCCTCTGCTAAATGCCAACTAAACCGTAGGAAGAAGTTATGTTCTACAGCTCGTTTGCTACCTCACATAAATCCATGCCATCCTGTGCAGGTTGCATGAACACAGGGGAGAGCTTTGGTGTACATCCCCCTTCGTTTGGGTTACTGGAGATCCTGCACTGTTAGTTAGCCCTGTGATGTATTTTGGTTACTTTGGACAAATGTATTTAATTTGAAATATTCTTTATATCAGTAAAAGATTATCTAAACCAAGTTTATTTAGATTTAGAAGATATGAGTAAATTTTGGTAAACAGAAGTAATAATATATTCCTTAAAATGGAGATGTGGCTGGATTTCTCTTAAAGCAAATGAAATCAGACAACACAGAGGTGTAAATACAGTAAAAATATTGACTTAGTTAATGGTGTTTTGCATTTTAAAAGAGTTTTTACTGAGTCGTTTACTATAAACATGGCAAACGAGATGTATTCATTTTAAAGGCCCTTCTATTGTGTTTATCAAATAACTGTTATAGTATTTACAATGCTGTATTGAGTTGGAAAAAATCTGAAGCTGTTTGTGTATTTTCCCTCAAGGTTAAAGCTTTGAATCATGGGATAATGTGTGATATCTCTAGGGCTTCTTGAAACAGTTCAAGAACACGCACAAAGGACTGTGGTTTGTGCTATGTTTGCACAGAATTTAACATCATGTTCCTTTGGCTGAAGAGCAAAAGATGAAAATATCAAGGAAAGTATCCTTTGTGTTAGCACCACAGTATGCATTTTAATGGAAAAAAAACGCTTTAACTGTTGTGCAAGGTGCAAAAATTAGTCACACTTTTTTTCTCTAGCGTGATTTTTCTCCAAAACCACCTAACAGCAGGAGTGAGAGGAGATGCACCCCAAGTGAGAGCCAGACGATCTCCGTTAGATTTTACGTTTGAGACAAGTTATTGGTGGTTTGTTTATACAATGCAAGTTACAGTATTTAAACTTGGCATCTCTCTCACATTAAGAAAGTAATTCTCAAAAAAATACTTTCGTCATTTAAAAGAAGATCTGTAGAAAGTTAAAAATCATTAGTTTGTGTTGGTGAAATGTCACTTTCTGACTTTTTCAGTGGAGAATTCCCAGGAAAAATAGGAAGCTCTAGGATAAGAGTTGTGTTCTTTACTCCAATTAATTACGATTTCTTAGCTGCTGGGCAACGGTGAAACAGGCCAGCCCTCGTGAGGTGAGCTGAGGTTGTGCTCTGCGCTCCCGGCTGCCTGGTAGCCTGCAGGGAGCAGGCAGGGCTGGACCGTGCACAGGCAGCTTTGCCGGCAGCTGTAACCCCTTACAGAAAAACAAAGTTTACATTTGTAAGAGAACACCTTAAGTTCTCGGACCTTGTGATTAGCTGAGGGAAATCATCGCAATTCTTGTTTCCTCTCATATTTTCCTTTGCTTATGCTTGCTTTAATGTTTACTGTCAAGATTAATGCATGCATTACTTTGTAAGTCACTGCTCCTTGAGTTATTGTCTCTGAGTGGTCTCTGTATGTGTAAATATGCCAGTTCCAGAGCTCTAGGGTATTCCTGTATCCAAATACCTCACAGCCTTACTGTGTTTCTGCTCAGTGCCACCCACGGAGCTGTTGCAGCACATGGGGAGTAAACTGCTTGGCCAGGGTCACACACAGAATCTGTGGTAGACCAAGAGCTTGAACCCTGGCTTCCTCGGTTCCCTGACTACTCTTTTTCAAACTCACTTTTCTTATGGAACAAACCAGACATGCTTCACTCTGTGTTTGGTTAGTTGTTGGGCGGCGTATGCTCTATATAACAGGGGATATTTGCCCACATTCCGTACCCCGAGGCCTGTGAGACGCATCGGTGTTGGTGAGCCGCTGCTGCAGGCCCGGCCTGGAGCAGGGCACAGCTCCGAGCCTCGGGCCCAGGCCGTGCTCAGGGACCTGTCATGCTTTTTGCAGTGTGTAACATTAGAGGGTGTTTGCATGAAGCTCTGCATTGGGGAAGGGGTGTGTTCCAATGCTGTATGCCGGGTTTTATCCATATTTTGCTGTCATTCTGGAGTTTGTCAAGAGGCCATGGGCTGGCACTTTGCTGGATGGCCTGGGGAGAATGGATCCGTTTGATTTCTCTGGCCTCAACGTTGACCCTGCTTCTATCTGGAGTCGCATTTCTTACTGTGCAGGAACAGTGTTGTATTTTATGACTAGAAAAAAAAAAGGTGAATTCGGACATCTGATTTTCGAACGTATACAATTTGCTATTTATTTAATCTTCACTGGAGTAAAATGCAAAGTGCAGGTTTTGATCTGTTGTCTTTTCAGAAAGTTGTCTGTGAGCATATTTTCAGGGTCTTTATTATGCTTGTGTGACAGCTTGATACTACTTACTGGTTGTGCACTTTCTTTATAGCCTTACTCAAATATTGCCTGACTTGTTTTCCAGATATTTTCAAAGGGTTTATGAAAGCTTAATATTGCTGTAATCTCTGTACATGAATGATTGCGTGGAACCTGTTATGATTCATTCTTCTAGAGGGGTTTTGAAGTCAGCACATGACAATCTATTTATGAGCTGTAGCTAGTTCTTCAGCATGCTGCATCATGCTTCTTGCGCATTTTACATCTTTGCTATGCATAATCTGTGTTGGTTCTGTTTAGCAGTGGGTTGACCATACACTTTTAGTCTCAGCTTTGATCATTTTCCTGTTCGATCTGTCCATTCGTCAACTTATGTTGGTTTGGGATGGTAAAACTGTACTCTGAATGATTTGCCCAATCAACACTTTTTCTGGTGCGAAATAAAGTGGAGAAAAAAAGCTTATGTAGAATTTTGAAGGCAAAGCCTCAGTCTTGGTGAACTTGGTCTGTTGACTGTGGTAGAGGAAGTGCAGGTTTAGATGAGCTGCAGCTGTTCCTAGTGAAATGCAGTGCTTACCTTTTTTTTTTTTTTTTTTTTTTTTTTTTTTTTTCCCTCAGGACTAGCATGTGTGTTATTGATT
>VXAV01003958.1:26354-97295 GCA_013399715.1 Alectura lathami
ACCACGCCCCGCCTTTTTTTTTTTTTTTTTTTTTTTCCCCCCCTGCACCAATTTGTGATCCATTACCTATTGCTTTCCCATTCTCAGCAGACCTTGCTAGGCCATGAACCTTACAGCTCATTCTCAGGGCCGGGCCCTATGTCTTATGACTCTCTCCTTCCTGTCCTGCACGTGCCCTGTTGTTTTTTTTTTTTTTTTTTTTTTGAATATGCAGAATGACACCAGGAAGCAACTTCTATTAACANGCACTGCGATAACCGCAGTGCAAAACCTTCTTACATGTGGGAAAGGTGTGCACTGCTGTGTGCATGCATTTGCACAGAATACCGTGTGCCAGTTCAATATAGGAAGGTGTTAAGAAAAGTGTCTTTCAAAGGTGGGTTAATGACCTAAGGGATGGTATTCCCATCTGTGTAGCTGGAGCCTGAGCAGGCCTGTCCCTGAGGCTTGCATTCCTCCAGTGCAGGGCAGGAGGAGGTGTCAGCTCTGGAGGAGGGGTGCAGGGCTACTGGAACTACAGGGCCCAGAGCCCCCCGTGGAAAGCTGGAGCAAGCTCTATGCCCCAGAGCTGGGTGAGGGCAGGCGAGGAGCAGGGGGATTCCTCTCCCACCTGACAGCGGTCTAAGTGGTGTGAGGCCATGGGATATTCCCCTTAATCATGCCTGACAAGTGAAGAAGAATGTTTGTACTGCTTTGTAACAACATGCTTGTTCCATAGTAAAAGGAGATGTTTTGGTAATTTTGTGCCATCAACAAAAGTTGATCCTTTAGTCTGGTAATACAGTTTGATAAGGTTAATCTGCTCATATTAATGTTCTTAGAAGAAAAGGAATAGCGTCAATAGATATTGCCAAATGGATTGCATCTTAACTGCTTTATAGTTCAATTAGCAGCTATCAGAAAAGAGCACAGGGACTCTAGACATGTAGTTATAAATCTTCCTTGTCCATCTTTCAAAGACCTTAATCTGCCACAGCACTGACTAGACTTTTACTGACTGGAAATTACAAATGTTTACACATTGGGAAGTACTTGAAAGTCTCCTACTTCGCTGCCAAAACCCAGCCCAACTTCTCTTTAGCTGATAAAATTACAAATGCCTGAGATGGGGAGGAGAGCAGCAGTACCTTCTGCAGTTGGTATGTTCTTGATGGGCCTCTGTAGTTCGAGAGAATGAGCAGATCACCCTGTAGGATCTGTTTTCAAAGCCAGGTGCTCCTAAACCTGCTTTGAATGAAATACAAAGAGGGAATTAGATAAGGCTTCCATGTGGCATTGACTCCAGGATGAATGAGGTGATTTTCAAGAGGAACTTAAGCATTAACTAACTTTTTTTTTTTTTTTTTTTCACCAGCAGTACTTCAGTCAGGCTCATACAGGTGCTGGTTTATCCCATTCTCACTGGGCATACTAACTGCACTGAAGACAGTGGGAGTCTGTTTTAGCTTTGAAATGTCATTTGGGTGCCTTTGCATGAAATTCGTAAGCTTACTTTTGGCTAGACATTACCGAACTTGTGTACAGAAAACAGTGAAGCTTTCCTTGCTGAAGGCTGATGCCAAATTCATTGGTTTCTGTGGAACCTTTCATTAAGATGAATCCTGTCTTTAGTCACTGCAGTGCTAAGGCAGTGGAGCAAGGCTGCACTGTCAGCACGTGAGCAGGGAGCTCGAGGTCAATGAGTTCTGCTTGCCATGCCAGAGCCGGTCCCACAGCCTGCCACCGGGTGTGCGGTGCCATGTGTGACGGAGCAGCAGAATGGAGTCACGCTGCCTGGCCAGCTGAGCAAATAAACACTGAATTTACGGCCTTTTGTATACCAGCCATGGGATTGTTACCTGAGGCTCTCAAAATGGGAAGCACCACAAGCTGGAGGTCCTGCACAGCTCTGCAGGCTGCCCTCTGCCTTGTTCTAGGATGAGCTCTGTGTGCTGCTGGGCAGTTGCTTCTTCTTTTTTTTTTTTTTTTTTTTTTTTTTTTTTCTTTTTTTCCAAAACCCTGAATTCACATGCTGACTTTTGAGATTACTTTCCAGTCAAGGCATGGTTGTAATTCTATCTGAAGTATTAAAGGCCTAAAGAGCCAAAGTCAATATTTTTTTATGACCTGTTTAATGCCAAACATAAAATCTGAAGATTTGATTCCCCAATCACTTTTGCGTTGTTATGCTTTGAGTTGGGGATGACAGATGTAAAAAGTTAAATTTCAATTATAACACATTTTGGTTTTGATATCCTGACTTACTCTATTTTTGTTTAATGCATTTTCTTGGATTAACAGTTTTTTTCCATTCCACTTACACACTATTCTATTGGCTAGTGTAGCAGTGGATTAAGGACAAAATAAGCAGATCAGCAGAGGGGCTTTGAACAAACAGGATTTTGGCCTTTTCTGTGTTCTGGGGACATAGACAATTACTGGAGTAGGAGGGATGACCTGGGTCGTGGAGGTCACTCCTCTGCTATTATGGACAGCCACAGCATTAAATGTCTTTCATAAATGCATCCTGTACCATCTCAAAGCTAATTACTTTTCAGCCTTTCCCGGTTCCTATTAGAAGGTTGTTCCAGATCCTTCCTCTTCTGAGGGTTTTAATCCTCCTTACTTCAAGCCTACACTTACTCATGGTGAGCTGCTACCTATTTCTTCTTGTGCCAGGGTTTTACTTTGGCTGCAGTAGTTCTTTTCCCTTTTTGATAGCGAGCAGCCATGCATCCTCCCAGCCTTCATTTTGTAAACCTACTTGTACCCAGGCTTACCCCAGAAAAGCATGGAAAGGGTAGGGTGGAAGGACTCTTTGCACATTGGAGATCCAGATCCTTCTGTCCCTGGAGATCCTTTGGGCTATTTACTGTTGTGAAAAGCTTGCCAGTGCTGCCGATGGTTGCGGGGTTGGACACAGCCATGCTAGGCCCAGTAACTGCCTGTCTCCGGTCTGTTGGAAGCACTGCCTTCCGCTACAGCCCGTGCTGTTTCCTTATGCTCCACCCTGTCTGTCTTCATCGTTTGCTCCATGCCTTACATTTGCTCTGTAAGATGCTGCCCATCATTTTGTTTTGTTGATGTAGCACAACCATGTCCCAGTCTGTGAAGAGGGCTATTGAAGAGAGCTGTGAAGAGGGATATTTGGGCAGTACAAACAAACATGAGTAATCGAGCCAGTGGGAGAGGAAAGCTGCAGAGGCACTTGAGGCTTTCCTATTGGACAAACAGCAATAAAGATTGTTAGAAGGAGCCAAATCCAGCAAAGATTAGGTGATCTTGATTAGGTGCCACGTGGCTGTGGAGGCACATGGAATGTGCTCTCCTTAAAGTGATTTGCAGATCACCGTTAATATAATTTATTTCCTGAATTTGTGTTATCTATCACGTAAAGTTTTGATAGTGCAAGTGTTACATCTCATGCAGGGAGGCTGTTCATCTGAGTGAAGGACATGGGTATAAGGAAGAACCGAGGACTATGCCTCGTGGGCTGCAGTCACTGGTGTAGAGACCACATTTCTGTTGTAAGCATCTAATATCAACACTTAATGAATAAATTACAATGGTGGTGAATAGTCACAACCACAACCATCTCATGCAAGTCCTCCTCCTTGTATTATATTCTCTCTTAGATTTTATACTAGCCAGTTTTCTTTAGACATCATGTTTGCTGATTACCAGCGTATGAGTGATAAAAATCTGCCCAATGAGGACATGTAGCAGGCTTTGCTCCCCTGCTCACCCCCCCACCTTGATATGAGCCGTTGTTTAATTGAACAGCTTTCAGGTCTGCAGACTCCATTGATTTATTTCATGCAGGCTCTTTGTAGCGGTCTGTGTTGTTACTATGGCAATAGGAAAACATAAACAGTATGAATGAGTAATGGCGATAAGGAATTGTTAGCTGGCAACAGAGATGATAAATTTTGACCCTTTGTGAGGTTTCTTTATTGTCTGAGGACAGACAACAAAAGACAGGGATGGTTTTCATCTGTCACAGGAACAACATCCAAGTGGAGAGTATGTTCAATTCGGAAGGGATGCATTAACCCTAAGGCAACCTTAAACCTTCATTACCTGTGGCAAAGCTCTGGGGCCTAAGAAGATGTCTACAGAAATGTTGGAATGATTTGATCTCTATTAGTTTGTCCTGGAGCATGAGCTCCTCTGGCCCACAAATCTGTTTCTGTAGGAATTAATTGTCATCTGTAGAACATCAGTTGGAGATAGAGAGGTAAAACAATGTCAGGAGCTGAGAAATCCCAGTCCCCAGCAGCTCTTTCCACCAGGATGCGCAGCGTCACTGCACGGCTCGTCCCAGCTGGATGGGTCTGATGCTGCGGGGAGCCCCCAGCGACCCCACACGGCTCTGTGGGCGGTCTGCAGGGTCCTGACTGATGGAACTGCAGCCTGCGGTCTGGGGCACTTCAGAAATGTAATTGCTAAGTCACGTGAAAAGTGTAAAAAGAAAGTGTTCACTTGCACAGACACTATGCTCTGAACATGGCCTCTTGCTGGCATGGATCTGTGCAGCCCATCGGAGCCCAGCACAGAGCAGCTGGTTCTGCTTGCCTGAAGATCTGGCCATGCAGTCGGTTATTTGCTGGCTGCTTGTTGGGATCTCTTCAAAGTGCCGGGGTGAATGTAGTGTTAAGTGTGAAGGACTTTTGCTACAATTGCACTCAGAAATGATCTTCCCAGCTTTAGTTAAAGCTAAAATACAATTGCTAGTCTGCACAATTACTTTGTCCAGACTTTTAAAGCAGTAAGGATCTGCACAGCAGGAGCTAAAGTACCAAAATCTAGTCATCCATGTTTAAATGAATTTGCGTTCTTGGATTAATAATTGCAAAAGCAGTGGAATAATGACCAGTGACTTGATAGATGTCCAGTGTAAACAGATGATGAAATCTGTGCTCAGCCTGTGCGTTGCCATTGTTGCTTTTCTTGTTTTTAAGGACTGTGCTTTTAATGCCATCTGATTGGGAGTCTTGGTCTTTTATTGCTGTTAACATCTAGAAGGCTTTTGGCAATAAAATGTACTTCAACCAGGTGTAGCTGTGGAAAGTGCGACTTCATAAAGAATTGTGTTAAAAGAGTCAGATCCTCACCTGAATCAATTGTCCTGCTACCAGTGCTCATGTTTGTCGATGTAATCCTTTCTGCCCCTTAGCAAGATCTGGCTGGGGAGCAGTAACAGCAGTGAACTGTGCATGCACTGGAGGCACATTTGCCTCAGAAGCCATGAAGTTCCAATTATTTAACCAGAAGTGCAAGATTCAAGACCAAAAGCACTAGAGGTGTTTTTCTTGGCATGTAGTTGTATAGAAATCTTGGTATGCATTAGCCTGACTTTAGTGCCTGGCATGTGTAACATATGGCATAATATCACAATAGAAAGACTAACATACTGTTTCTAAAAAGCAAAGCCTGTTTTTGTATGGAATAGAGCACAGTTTTCTGCTGGTGCAGCTCAGCCTGAGGACTGCAAGAGCTGCGTCTGTTTGGGCCAGGATGACATTCGCTGTTCCTGTTGCATCTGTTGGAACACAACCACTGCAATGCTCAGGGAAGCTGAGCTGAAAGCAATACACGTCTCTGGTCTCCCAAGCGAGGCTGAGACTAAATGCACTGCTCAAAGAGAAGCCCCAGTTCCTTTGGGGTGGGATACTGCAGAGCCTTCCCCACTTAGATCCCCCAGGGTAAAGCACCAACCTTGTTCACAGCCTCTGGGGCATGCTCCAGTGCTAGTGCATTTCAGGAGCTGAGATATATGGAAATGGGAAGCTTTGGGAATAAATGGTAATGACAGTTTCCTGGTAATTTGCTTTGTCAGTTAGTGTGTGGAGAGTCAGAGAACAAAGAGATGGGATATGGATTTAGCAGTATCGAGGAGATATTTCTGCATTTATTGCTTACTCTTGTGTGAATACTTCCTCTGTCTTCCTTGGCTTAGTTGCAAGGAAGTCTGATACTCAATTTATTGCTTTTTCTTTTTCTTTTCTTTTTTCTTTCTTTTTTTTTTTTTTTTTTTTTTTTTTTTTTGCTATAAAGTTAAACCCACAACTTCTTATCATCTAGAAATTACTCTATTTTAAAAGTTATTCAAAGCTAACTTGGTACTGTACAATGTGTGCACACAACTTTTAAAAGCTTCGGTTGATCATGGCCATGGTTTCCTATTTAAGCTGTGTACTCTGACCCATTCCCTCATAACAAGAGAAGATAAAAGAAGCAGCATTTTTCCATTCTGAGCAGTCATTAGGCGTTACACAACTGTTTCCTTTATTCTTTCTGGTCTGCCAGAGCCTCATTCAAATTGAGTAAGATAAGTGTGGTCAGTTTGTTGTTTTCCAATAAGCTTTTCTCTTTCCTTTTATAGATCTATGAAAACTTCTTTTATAGAGTTTATGTGCTCTGGAGATGTCCTAACTCTGGAGATGACTAACTGCGATTTGTATTTCATTCTGAAAAGTCTACGAGAAATGTAATTGCAGTTACCTCCTGCTAGGATTTCTAGTGTCTTTACTAGAGCACATAGTTTATCCCAGCTGTTGTAATAAACATCCAGTGAAATTCTCTTTGGGGACTGACAAAATCAGTCCAGGTGCAGTCCTAGGAACAAGATGTAATTTATATAATTAGGATAATGTCTAGGTTGTCAGATTGAAAATGAATATGTATTATAGACCTCTTTGTGTACAACACCAAGCCATGATTCAGCAAAGCAATCAGGCATGAATTTAACTTAAAATTTCTCTTGATTTTAGTAAGAGGCGAGCAGGCATTTGCATGTTGCCCAGGGCACAGTCCTTTCCCCATGGAGATGCAGGGCCTTCGTTTTTAACAGAAGAGCACCTGTGGAAGTCAGTGCCTGTGCTCTCTAGGCACTTCCTAGAAATTGGGATCCAGCTGGTGAAGGCTGTCATGCTCAATATACTTTCTATGTCAGCTGCTTATCTGTGTGAGTGCATCCCCCCTGCAGTCCCCATAAGGTGTGGGAACTAGACAAGCTACTGCTCACAACTTGTTGTTTATATGGCTGCCATAACAGTGTTTACAACCTTTTCTCTGTGTGTTTTTAACTTGTTTTTTGAATGCTTTGACTTGAAGGAGAAGTAACAAGTCCTTTACTTCTGTGAACTAAACAGCCTTCAAATCTAGAACAGGCTGCTGTGGAGTGAAAGGGAATGATGAATTTTTTCACATCCACGGTGAACAGGACAAGAAATATTATAAGGGCCTTGATTATACAGAATAATGATATCTGATAGATTAGAAAAGTCTCCAATCAGGGGGAAAAAAAAAAAAAATCAGTGAAGTGATGCAGTAGGTTTCTGAGAGTCATGGAATTTAAATGAAGCTTAAGCAAATATGTGTTGAGGGAGACATAACTGTGTGAATCCTTCCTTGGGACAGAGGGTGACCTAGGTAACGTCTGCAGATTCCTGTAGCTCTGTGATTGGACATTCTGCTCTGTGAATGTATAGGTTTTTATTTCAATGGAAATGATTGATTTACTTCTCCATGTGCAGGGTGGTCTCTTGTCTCTGGCTGCAGTTTGTGCTGGCTTACCTGTTTCTGTGCTTACTGCTGTAGCAGGGCACACACTGGAACCAGCTCTTCCCACCTTTGGCCTTTGTGCTGCATGCTAGCCCAGGTTACTTTTGTCTGTCCGGATCTATCAGACCGTGTGCTAATCCCAATCTGGGTTTCCTGTTTCGTGTCTGCTTTGCAAGAGGCAGCCCTGTGCTTGGCAACTGGGTGCTGAAAACAGCCGTCTGAAAATTGATTGAGGTCTGACTTCAGCAGAAAGACTTAATCAAGCTGATCCTTGCCCTTTTACCCTGTTTTGTTTAGTGCTTAATGCCTTTCTTGCTCAGATCAAAGTCCTACAGTGGTTGTGACCCATTTCTGCCACACTGGTGTGGTACTGCCAGTTACAGAGAATTAAAAATCACTGTTCCAGTCCAAAAATGCACTGGGCTTGAGATATTAATTTATTAAAAAAAAAAAAAAAAAAAACTCTCTTCTTACATTCTAATGTTTGAATTTTCAGGTTTCAAGCACTTCAATTTATTTATTTATTTATTTATTTATTTTCTGCATCTACAAGAGGTAGAAGTAACCTTTTTGCCAGGAAAGCTGGCAATCTCATGAAGTCACACGGCCCCAGAAGCTGGAACTTTGGCTTTGAGGAAAAGATCAAATATTGTGATATCCCTAAAGATGTTTGCTTCTACTAGTAGAAAGAGAAAGGAATGTGTTATGGGGAGAACACACAGCCAGACTGCTGCAAAGAAGAAAATTCTGCCCCAAATTGCTTGATTTATAAAGACCTTGTCAAATCAGTATTTGGATCTCTCCCAGATTAGTATTTCCAACCTCTGAAATATCTTCAAAAACTGATTTCTAATATATAAAAGGGCGGAGTGTCTCTGTAAAAGACCACCTTAAATTTACATTTTTTATGTAGCATTTTATACAGTTCTTAAATTTTGATTTTTTAATAAATCACAGATGCTATAGAATGCCTTGTTTCTCTTTTTTACACATAAACTTTATTTTTTGAATACACTCATTATTTCCCCGTGGTGCGGATAGCCTGGTAAAGCTCAGGGGATGAGTGTTGGATCATTCAGAAGGTGCAGATTCTCCCAAAGCCCCCTCCACCACTTGTAGCTCTGCTCAGTGCTGGGAGCTAGCAGTGCCCAACGTGCCTCTCCATGGCTGAGCTGGAGAAGGCAGCACCGGCGTCTTTCTGCTCTTAGCTGGGTGGGTAAATGGGAATCACTGAGGTGCCTTTGCAGCCAGAGACTGGCTGCTGCAATTGTGTTCAGGCAGCTTCTTCCACTGTGTTCAGGAGAAGAGAAGCCTCTGCTGAAAGTCATTTTAGATCAAGAAATATCAAGAATTGCATCAGAAATGCCATGAACTCGTAAATTAAATCTGTATGATTTTTGTGATCCTTTGGTTATATCAGCATGATTACATTGCTTATGGCCCTTTCCTGCTTTTTGAGGAAGGTTAGGTTCATTGCTCGTTGGTGATTTTCCTATCTGTATTCAACTCTTGCATTTCTTTCACTGTCTGGGGTATTTTTCCCTAAGCAAACAGGTTTCTTTATTCTCCACCTTTAAATGACATAACGTCATCTCCTTGCAAGTCATTCAGTGTGTTCATCTAGCCAGAAACATAGATTTTTTTGTTCAAACTCTTCTGCAATGTCAAAGAATTTTAAAGTATACATTCCTAGTATATGACCTCTTTGGCTATATGGTGATTATTAATATTACAGAAGCAACTAAGGAAATGACATCAGTAGATAAGATGAACTGTGCAATAGCAGAAGCTTTATTCACACTGAATACACTATTCATTTGCACAGAAAGATCATTTCTTAATTCAAAGAGGAATATTCTAATTTAGGTCTAACTTCAGCCATATGTCAAAATCTCTGCAGAAACAAAGCTTGCCACTGTGCAGGGAGCCCGTAAGAAACACATTTGCCTTTGTGGATGGTGAGTGGTAGGTGCATCTAGCCCTCGGAGCTTTCGTTTTTTCCCGACAAGCTCTCTTTTTATATCAGAAAATGTTTGAGTTCAGTCCATTTGTAATTTAGTGTAAAGTGACTCAAAATAGGTGTAAAATATGGGAAATACCATAGTTAGTGGCCTCCAGGCTAACTCTCCCATAAACCTAGCCTACGTTTTCATTACTTTTTTGAGCTGATCAGAAAGTGCCATTACATTGCCCTGCAGGAGCACAGTTCCAAAATACACTCCCATGAAAAAAACTTTTATGTAAAAAATTCAATTGAACGTAGGTGGTAGCGATGAATATTCCAGACTCAGAAGGTAAGAGGAGTTCTCTGTTCAGCTGCATGGGAAGAACGAGGAGCATGCAGCCTGGCTTGGAGGGTGCGTCTCAGTGGTGTGCCATTGCAGGGAGGATGGGAGGATGCTTTGTGTTTTGCGTTGGACCTGCTGTCAGGGCCTCAGCCACTGGCAAGGGGAAGGGAGGTCCTGCAGAGGTTGCTGCCTTTTCGGCAGCCCCTGTCGAGAGCAGGCGTAACCTCCATCAGCAGATGGCCTGGCGCAGCCACCCGCCCTTCCTACGCTGCCCGTTCCCGTGCTTGCACACAATAGCATTCGGTACTTTCATTTATATTCAGAGCCGCGTGCTGTCTGCCTTTGGTCACCGCATTCACCTCTGCTGATATAAATCAGCACTTCACAATGGAAGGCCCTAAATAAATGCAGCGTGTAGATGACAGGCTTGTGTGGCCGGGTAGCTCCGCTCGGTCCTGTTGCAGCACCGTCACTGTGGTTGGTGCAGGTCAGAGCCAGGTCTCTGTCACTACCAGTGCATTAGCTGTAAGCTGTAATGGAACGAAAACATGGAAAGGGAGCTGTAGTAAAACAATGTTTTCATCCTGGCAGGCTTTGCAGAAACCGAGTCTTCAGATAAGGTGTCAACTTTATGACTGTTTTCACACCCAAGTGAATGTCGTTCTCTGTTAAATACTTTGAAGTTCCTCCAGATCGATTAGTTTATTCCTGGAAGTTTTTGCTAGTAATGAATGTTTTAATATCATGTAACCAAAGTCAGAAGAGGGTTGTGAATGAGCAGCTTTAGACTGGAGTTTTCTTTCTAAGCCCTTAATTCTCATGTTGACCCTGAGGAGTCAGGGAAGAATGACAGAAGTGGTGCAAACTCAAGTGACTCAATGCCCTACAGCAGGGCTGGGCCCTGTCTGCCTGCAGAGGGTGTGGTGCATGCGTTCCATGCCCGGACAGATCTGCGCCCATTGCTGAGAAGATGAAACCACCACCACAGCTTTGTGTTACAGATCCCAGGAACAGTCTCTGCAAGATACAGACTGTGTTGTATGAAGTGAGCACATGGGGGTTCATCCCTGGCCCAGGTGCAGCCAGAACAGCTCAGGTGATGTGATTTAGCCCCCTCATTAGCAGCTGAGCAAAGTGGCTGAGGCCTCAGCAGCGTCAGCTGTGACGCGTGGCAGGAAGACATGCAGCATCCCTTCTCTGGCGGGGGCTTACCGTGCTGTCAGGGGTGCTAACATAAGCCGTGAGCCAACGTAAGCTTCTTGGTACCTCCCATTCCGTCACTCGTAGCAACTTCTACCTACAATACTTGCTGGAAAGTGGCTTAGCTGAGCTCGCAGAGCCCTCGCTGCTGGCCTGATCCAGCCAGGTGCTGCAGGGGCTGAGAAAGGCTCTCGACAAAGCTGTGGGTCCACAGCCTGCCCACCTGTATGCCCACCTTCACTTGTCAAGTCTGAGGGGACAGAATCTTTCCGTTTTCCCAGCTCAAGCAAAACACTTGTTGCAGGTTAGTGGTAGCTCTGCTGCAATCACAAATTAACTGAAACCAGGAGAATTCTGGTGTAAGGAGAGTGAAAAATAAGAAGTAATTTATTTAATTTATTTTTTTCCTAGCCATTTGTTAGTCTATGGCCACTTGCTGGTATTTAGGAAGAACAAAGTCAACTCAGGTCACTAGAGTTGTGTTACAGCTTTGGCCCTGTATGCTTGCCTTGTCACTTGGCTGCAGCGCTGACATGTTCTTGGTGTGTTCTCCTCCCCAGGATTACATATTACATTTTGTATCTCCAAGGAGAGGAGAGTTTGGCAAGGAGAATGAGAAGTATCTGGCTTCTTTCTATTGTTCCATCTCTCTCTTACTGACAGCGAGGCAGTCTCGTGGACAGCTCTGAATGTAGCTGCTGATTTTAATCTTAGGAGTCTGTTCTGCTTAGATTTTGGCTAGCAGGGATACCTGGATGGGAGGAGTGTCCTGGAATTGTACTTACTGAATTGCATCCTCCCAGGGAAACATCTCTGGATATTTTTTATAAGATCCTCAAATTTTCCAAGATCATAAAGCCCCCAGCAGCATCCAAGTCTGTTTGTCATGAGCTCCTCTCAAGAACTTGTTTAGCCTAGGATTTGATTCTCCACATCCCATTGAGACGAGTATATTAAAGGCAATGTGAAAGTGCTGTAAAACGATATGCCTCAGTGGTCTCTTTACAGTAGCTGAGTAGGGAAGAGATTTTTTCCAGGGGATACCATTTTTCTTGATACAATTGCTTGGGATGCAATAGTGGAGATCCATGCTTGTGGTCAATGGTCAAATATTATTCTTAACAGTGAAGAGATCATGAAATTGGACGGAGATGGGCAGAATGATGTACGGAACAAAAAAGGCTACCCCTGTGTTTCCTTTCTGCCTGCTGTAACCTGACTTTGAGTCACTGTACCCCTCGCTGAGAGGTTATTTTTTGGATCAGATTTGACATTTGCCCATAGCTGGAAAATATGAGAGATTTCACAAAGCAAACACTGAAATACAAAAAAAGGAGATGTCATATCTTCTGTTCTGTGCCATGGGTGGAGTGCTGAGCTTGCTTCATATCAAAGTGTTTTAACAAGAACATATATAAATGTATGTTGTTATTGTTCTGTGTGTAAGACTGATAGTGGTATGATCGGAACACATTGGCATCCATACCTTCACTGAAATTTATCCTTTTTATTCACATCAGCTTTTGGTGTTCTAAAATTAATGAGGATATTTACAACATGTTCAGAGTGTTAATGGTGTGAATTCTTAAAAATGTTGTTTTCATGTTCACAAAGGTAAAGATTTGGGATCAGATCTTAAGCAGAGCAAATTGGTGTGGTTCCTGGATTTCCAGGGAGCAGCTCTGATTTGCATCAGATGAAGATTGCTCCTATTTCATTGAGACAGTAATTTTCATGCAAAACACACCAGACATCACAGGATTCCAGTAGTTCCGGCCGATTCGTCTGCTGCTGCTAGGAAGTTGTTTACTCTTTTGTATCACTCTCTGCTGACGTCTGCTCACTGAACAATGTCATCAAATTTCCTGTTTTTTGGCTTGTGGAAAGTAGCTCCCCCACCTTATGCTAAATCTTTGCAGCATGGGGATCTGTGGAGCCGGATGCACCCAGCAGACAGGATGTAAGGTTAAATGCAGCATAGCTAAATAAATAAAGTAGGTGTTCATTTGTGAACGGGAGCTGCCTGCTTATCATGAGGATAAAACTGACAGTTTAAATGTTGAGCAGTGATAAAAACATTTGTTTCAGTGATTTTTCTAAATGGCTTTTGGATTTTTTTTTTTTTTCCGTGAATATATTTCTCTTGCGGAACAGTATTAATAGATTCGTTCCTGGAACAGCCAGGTTTATAATCTGAAACGTTCATAATTTGGTGTTGTATATGTGAAACCACCCCCGTGCATGTCTTGCAAAACATTCTGCCAACTGTTGAGTCTGAAGCTGCTTGTACTATCACGCTGGGGACAGAGAACTGTCAGTAAGGCATGCAGCAGCGGCTCCTCTGCTGGCTGGCTGAGACCAGGAGTGCTGAAACTCTGCCAGGGGTCTGATCCCCTTACATTTTTGATTTGCTTGTGTTTTGGCCAGTGGCACAGGACTATTAACTCCCCCTTGGACAGGAACCAGTGATGAGCAGTGCAGACCTTAATTCAACAGCTCTTCCAGACAAAGCTTTGGGCAGTGTTGCTTGATAATACTGACAGCATCACCATATTAACCTCCTGTCATTCACAGCAAGAGCAAGAACCTACTGGAAAAAAAAAGCAGCCTTTGCAAAAATAGGGCACGCTCTGAGCCTGATGGTACTTGTCACGTGCTTCCCTAGCTCTTCTGTAGATCTGTCATGCTGCAAATGGTTTCCCCAGTGTAGCATCGCTCCATCTCCAAATCCTATTTTGATTTTGCCCAAACAGCTTGCGTGCTTGGCTGAGAGCAGTTCATCACTTCATGAAAGCAGTGCTTGTAAGGAATCTTGTAAAGTCTCTTAACAAAACAAAACAAAACAAACAAACAAACAAAAAAAACAACCAAACCAACCAACCAATTTAGAGTTACTCTGCAGAGCAATGGAAAAGTGATGTTTCCATCTGAGTATCTTTATGGTCAGAAAGGAATATACCTGGTATCCACATAATGCAGAGTTCCTGTGCTTCCAGCATCCTGCTCCGCTAGTAGGGACCCACAGTCAGTGGGGGCAGTGCCCAGCCACAGGTACTGGTTGAATTTGCTTTGCATGCCGAGGTGTTTGGTACCATTTGCAGTGGGATTGTCCCGCTAAGATGGTACCAGTCCCTAAATGTGAGCTTTCTCCAGGACAGCCCGCCAGGCCAAGCAGGATGAGATAATGGTCAGCTTTCACTCCAGGCCATTAAACCAGTGCAGTGAAAAGCTTGCAGTCTGCACAAGTGAAAATAAAGAAGTTGATCTGATCCTGGCGTGGACCTGCCCATAGCACAGGACCACATCAGTCACCTTCCGCTTTGGAACGAGCTCTGTCTGTGCTGAGGGAGGCTCAGGAAAGCCGCAGGAAAGGAGACGGCTGCAGACAATGAGTGCGGTGCCTAGGCAAAGGTAACCTTCATGCAAACAATTGGCAGGGCCTTCTCTCTCTTTGTTTCTCCACTGCCCTTCTTCCTCTCAGGGTATTCCCTGTTCCCTCCTCTGCATATTTTCAGAGGCTCATCCTGTATTCTCGTGCCCTCCCGTCAGATAACAGTGGTGGTGTTTGATTCTTTTGACCTCTGTCCCCCCACCACTACCCTGTTTCCAGTCCTGCCCTCTTCAGTTGTTCCTGTAGCTCCTCACTTCCATTCCAGTTTGCAGCTTCAAGTTGGAATGCTTGGAGCAACCCACACCTCTGGGCACATCAGCCCTGTCCTTCCTGGGCCCTCTGCTGGGCCTCAGGGGCAAAGCTTCTGCCTCCTGCTCTTGATTACATTTAATCAGAACTTGCTCTTGTGGAGGAGATTTAGAGGTACAGGTGCAAGCTAAAACTCCTGGAAATATGTCATTTGTTTTATTTCTAACAAATACTTTCCAGATGTTTGCCTCTGACTCGTGGAGTGCTGATGGAATCAGCTCAGGGCTCCAATTGTTCAGCCTTGTGTTAGAGGACAGAGCAGGGAGCAAAACAAATGCTCACATCTGCCAGTGGCTTGCAGTCCCAGGGAAACAGATTTTCCAGCCAGATGAAACTGGGAGAGTTCCAGGTGAGACTGG
Source organism: Alectura lathami (assembly GCA_013399715.1). Taxonomy (NCBI): domain Eukaryota; kingdom Metazoa; phylum Chordata; class Aves; order Galliformes; family Megapodiidae; genus Alectura; species Alectura lathami. The sequence continues at coordinate 41,447 of VXAV01003958.1, forward strand.
GGGAGTTGTGTTAAGAAAGCAACTGATAGGCACTGCGCTAACAAACAAACAAACTAATGAATAAAAATGAACTTGTGACAGAAATACTGGAAATAATAGAACATTTCAGGAAGAAAATATACTATCATACTGCAAAAAGTAGGTCTGCACTTATCAGAAGATGTTTCTTGCAGCAGACTGTGAAAAGCTGCTTCTTACATGAGAAGCATAGCCTTGAACAGTACTGCTTGTAAAGGCTGTTACTAAATTCTTTCTATAAAAAATAGCCAGCAGGTCAAACGGTAGTCCTGGTGATTTTACATGCCATGCAAGTTTTTTTAAAATGTAATAGAATAGGCTAAAAGTACGAAGCAGAATTACAATGCAAAATCATCAGTTAAACTATCCATTTGTCATAAACATTATGAAATTATGGCCTAAAACTCTATTGAAGTAGAAAAGTGGTATGTGCAATATGGCTAGAGACACCCATAGTTCCATGTCTGCAGTATCAGAAAAATTATTTCTAGCATAGACACATTTCTCTTTTACAAATAAATAAATACCTATCAGTCCTAATTGCTTTAATAGTTTAAGTTTATGGTCCAAACTAGCAGGGTATTACTTCTCAAGGAGTATATGGGAACAGTAGCTGTATTGTTGTAGAATAAAGAAAAGGCTGAACTGTCACACACTCAGTACTCGTTTTATTTGTTAAATTTACTTGACAGAAGCAGTTCGCAGGTGGCCATTTGTTCAGCATTCAGAGCCAGCTGCATGGAGAGGAAAGGGCACTGAGAGCAGCAATGGAGCTCACACCTGTAAAAGAGTCCTCGTCAGGTTTTGTGGCTCACTCACAGAATAGGAGGTGTTCAAGGAGATGGAGTCAGGGCTCCAGATGCACTAGATAATCTCTCTTCCAATAGCAGGAGATTGTTGATTGTGTCACAAAACCACCGTGAATCGTGCTTACTTCATCTGGAAAGTATTTCTCAGTACAGCCTCGTATTATGGCCTGCAAATTTTGTTACTCTGGAGAACATGCTGTGAGTAATTTATATCTAATGGGGCAGTGGTTTGATGCCACCTCTAATATTTTCCTGCTGTTCTATGGAAGGTTCGTTGAAATACATTTGAAAGTTCTTAGCAAAATTAGATTACAAATATAACTGGATTGAATTATGCACCTCATGCTATACTCTGAAGTCATCCAGAGTACAACATATTGGTTCAAATGAAGCATTGAAGAAAAAAAAGTAGACCTTTGGTGTTCCGTGGCAGCTGCCTAGACTGTACATGTTAGTGGCTCATGCAGCTAGTCAAAATATATTACTGTCGCAATGCAGCACGAAAATTGCAAAGTTCAACATTTAGCAGTACACCATTTGTTTTGTCTTTGGAGGATAAGGACAAAAGAGATGCAGAAAAATCTGCTAACCACACAAATATCAATGCGGTAAGGACATTCGTCCTGGCTCAGAGGAACACACAAACACATAAAACAAATCAGATGAAACTTCTCATGGCTGATGAAGGCTTTCCTAATCAAGAGCACTGTTCTCTCCTGCACTTATAGTAAGTAGTTACAGCCTGATGTTCAAAGTTCATAGAGGAAGAAAAAGAAATCAGGTGATGTAAGTAATAAAACTTTTCAAGATTCTGATCCACATCATTTATCAATGAGTTTATAGGATTGTTTTTTAATTTTCCAAGTGACCTTGTAGTTTTACTGTGGTTTTATTGGAACTGTTCTTAAAGTGAATCTGTCTTGTTCTTTCTCTCAGTTGAGATGTTACACTTTAGTCCAGAAAACAATTTATCTGTGATAAATAATTTGTTAGTAGTTTATGTTATAACCTGTGTGAAATGGTAAATATCTTTACTATTAGGCTGGTTTATAAAAATACAGCAGAATTTTTAGAGAAAGGAAAAGGTGTTTTTTTTTTTTTTTTTTAATCCAGTGTTAAAAATCCCCAGCTGGATTTTGTGTCCTAGAAATCAGATTGAGTTCGGAGTTAAGCCATGAAAGTACACTGAATTGGTTATCTCATTAACAGAATTTTTCTGTTTGCCTTGGACATTCCTCTAGTATTTCATTGCTTGCAGGGAGAAGGAAAAAGAAAACAACTGCATGCAGTTGGTGTTTGACTTCGCTTTGCTAGAGCCCCAGAAGTTTCAGCGGCACGCTCAGGCAGGTTGAAGCAGCTCTGCGGCCCGCATGGGGCCGTGCAGATGCAGTGTCCCTCTTCCCCGAGGGAGGACATCGAGGCTTGCAAATGAACATTTCCTGCTAAAATTTCTGGTAAAAGCTCCCTGCCAGAGCTATCAGCAGTCTGGATCACTGTCTGGGAAGAAACACTTGGTGCAGGGGAGGAAGAAGGAAATGGTGACTTGTGAACTTGTTAATGGTGTTGCCAGACAGGAGTCTTCTCTCTTGTTTGTGCTTTGGCATGGAGTTCTCTCACTCGCAGCAGAAGGCCTAGGCCCAGTGCATCCTTTCTTAGAAAAATCAGTAGAGTGAGAAAGCATCTCCAGGACAGAAACATTTCACATAGCTGCGAAACAGATGAAATGAGCTTCCATCTTGTCAGTTGCTCAAAATTGTATTTCAAGGGAGACTGTCTTTAGATGGATGCCAGTTTTCCTTGCAACTAATCACCTTTTTTTGCATAGGTCAACACCATTTTAGTAGATAACAACCAGCATCCCTTTCATGTGGCTCCGTCTCCTACTCCATCATTGTTATGTGAGTGGAATGACAATGCTGATAAGCGATGCTGCTTGGAGCTCAGTAGCACTTGGCAGAATAGCCCAGGCTCTTCCCAATGGATTCTGGGCCAACTGCAGGGTCTGAGAACCTGTAACCAGAGGAGACTGATACAGCATCTGGAAAAACAATTCCCAACATCCTACCCATGTCATAGGGAAGGGGAGCACCATTAAAGGGCACCTGAAGGGCCCACGCCTGATTGACCACATGCACCTCTTAACCCCCACTAGCTCTGTGCTAAGTGTTAGTGATTTTGTAGTGCAGTTACCCAGGTATTTGTGTAGTTTACACAGGCTAGCTGTGCAGTCAATGCACATGTTTACATTATGGATTTATTCAGTGCCTTTTCACCTTCTCTTCTTGGCCTGCGATCTCCCTGCATGTTACAGACCTTTCCTTCCAAATTTGCCACTGCAGCAAGGCTCTCTGAAAACTTCACTGCCATCATAAGCAGGTAAAAGGATCTGATGCAGGTATCTCCAAATGTGTCTCTCTGTACTGAACATCTCAAGGTTAAACGGAAGATACAGGATTTCTATGAGGCTGTTCGACATCTCTATATATTACTATCTGCACAATTATGGCTCTTGTACTTTGAGAAATACAACCCTTATACCTGGAGAGAGTATATTCAGACAGTAGTGTAGTCAGTGGACTTCCTTGTGGGCAGGATTTCACCTTACTGGATGTTTGATACCCAGCTGAATTTGTTTCTCCATTAACGACAACAGTGGCAGCTTTAAGGGTTGTTGATTAAAAGGGAGCTGCCCTGCGGAGACCTTGTTTGCCAGTTTTGGTCCTGTGAAACTTTGCTAGGAGGTGGTAACATTCCGTTTGCACAGGCATTTCTAGAGGGAAAAGCATGCTTTGTGCTAACTCATGTTTATGCCAGCAGTGTCATCTTTGGCACATCCCAGGAAAAGTTAGTGGTGGGCAGAGTGTGTGGAGATTACTTTGTAGGAAAAACAATAATACAGTTAAATTCTTTAAACAATGTTTTTAGCTAAATTAAGTAAAAGAGGGTGCTGGAGTGTGCCTACCACAAATCCAGATACAGTGAAATTCTGCTTATAAGAGAGCTAGAATGAAAAGTGATGTTGCTGCGTCAAATTCCACCTCATTGCAATTCTGATTATGATGAAAAATCCACTTTAGTAAAGACATGCAAAGTTTGGGGAGATTAGCATAACTGTAAAAAGGTTCTACTGTACATAAGGGAAAAAAAAAAAAGCGCGATCCCATCTACAGCGTGTGCAATATTTAACGAGCCCTGCGGGCTGGCAGGGACTCTGTGCGCTGCTGACCCAGGCGCGAGCACAAGGCTCGTGTCGGGTTTCAGGCTACCCGGTAGGTCCTCTGACATGAAGGGCCATCTGTATGAGAGGAACCCAGGCACTCGTCCCCCTGCTAGTGAAGTTCTGAGCGGGCAGAAGGAGGAAGGGATCCCAGCACTCTTGAATCCATTCATCTGTTTCCCTTCTTGTGATAAAGCTTTGATAATACCTGTTGGAGTGGTCACTGATATGAACAAGTTTAAAAGATGTCTTGAATATGCCAGTAGTCTCAACTTCTCTGCCATGTGTTGGAGAGAAAGTTTTCTATTTAGAAAAGGTTTGAGTACCAAGAACATAAGAACATCTGTTTCAGTTTTCTCAATTATTAATAGACAGTTGCATTCAGCTTGGTGAACCTTGGCTGAGTAAACAAAAATCCTGAAATGTTTGCTATCATTATTGAACATTTCACTGTGCTGGTCTGTATTATTCTTTTATGGTAGTGGGTGGCAGCAGGTAGAAAAATGATTATGGTCAGTCAGAGAGGACAAAGATTTTCTTGTACAATTTTCTAGGTTGTATGACTGAGAGCATAGGGGTTCCAAGGATGCAGGGTGTGCTGTCAGCCTGCTGCACATGGGATGTTACCTGTACTCTATTTGTAATGTGGTTTTGCCCTGACTTTAAATTTGCCAAGGGTGCATGGCTTCCACCATGTCAGCGTGAACAATGGATTGTTCATGACAATAGGAAAAGCAAGTTTGTTCCTTAGCTAACGGAGGCTTGGGACAGAAGAGAGATCTTCTTGAAAGCCTAACAGATCCACCAACAGGTTTGTGTTATTTTTGTGCTGTGCTTTCTTACTTTGCTTGGTCTTTTTGTGGCAATTGCCATGTTGGTAGATCAAGGCATTAAAGTTTGTTTGAGACAAAGAAACAGTAACTGGGAATCTTCCTGATAGATTGGAATTTCCTTTTAGTCAGCTGAGTCTGTTCAAATCCAGGTGGTTTGAAGAAAAATGCCACATAAACTCATATAAATAAAGAGGAAAACAAAACTGATGGTGATGGAGATCTATTATATCCTGATATATCTGTAATCATCTCTAAAATAAAACTTACAAGTGGGAGACACTAGGAGGAAGAGAACTAGTCGATAGATATAAAACAGATTAGTGCTTATTGCTGTGCTCCAGGATCTTTTGGCTCCTATGGAATCACAAGAGAGAAAGCAGCTTTAATATTATTAAACAATAGAACTACTGTGCCATATTTAAGTCTCCCAGAGTGCTGCGCAGCTCAGCTGTGAAAGTGCAGGCAGCAAGCCTTTCCCTCTGGGCCAGAAGAAAGCAGTATTTTTATGGAAGCATCCGCATAACTGGGGGACGGGAAGTGTTGATGCTGCAACCAGCCTGTACATTCATACACCTGAGGCTCCAGCAGGGAATGAGAAGTTCTTGTGGAGTTAGACAAAGATATTGGGGAAGCCAACACTGGATTTATCTGTTTGCAAACCCCAATGTATTTAATGCTGGTTTTGTCTTGGCTGATCATCACTCTTAGCTGATGACCTGCAAGACTTCAAGACCAATGTCTTCTCTGTCTTCAGTCCTTACATTTGGGTAGAGGTCATTTCTGCCAACAGATGAGAGAGGAGAGCACACTGAGACTTCTGTATCCACGCCAGTTGTACAGAAGCTGTATGGGGGGCTAGCTTGACGCCAGAGATGTCCCCTTCTTTCATCTGAAGTAATTGAGTTTCTGCATTTTGCACATTCTTAAACTACACTCTGCAAAAAGAGAAATGCTTAAGAATCGTGTTTGGCTTTGAAAAGCTGAAAATGATCTTACTGCTTTTTTTTTGCCTTGATAAAGGCATCCATTTGTGCAACCTATGTATAGAAAACCATTATTATAGGGTTTAAAAAATTCTTCTAAAGTACGAACCAGATCATTTAAGCTGCTGTTTTTCTCCTTACTGCAGAATATAACTACAAATGCTTTACAGCATGGCTTCACCACACAGAAATATTTGGCTATAGATGAGTGAGCATTCCAGAGATCCAACACAGGGAGGGCTTGCAGCCTCCAGCTGAGGGCCTGTGCGTATGTGGCCCGTACTGAGATGTTCCTGGAAAGCTTCCAGCTGCAGTGGGCAGCCTGAGGGAAGACCCCAGTGAGCCAGCGCAGATTTTAGGTGGTGAAGGTGTAGGGCATTTTAAACTCAGTGCTGGTTGGTCACAAAAGCATTTGGCAAAATGATGGCGATGGGGCGCAGACCGGTGGTATGGGTGTTCTCATCCCCGGGGTTGTTATAGAACATGAAATTCACATTTTTCCCATTTAATGCAAAACAAAGACAGGTGACATTTCAAGCATGATGTGCTTGTGCTCATCAAGCAGGTCTCTAAAGGATCTCTCTGGATCAGGGAGATGCCACAGCTGGATTTGAATAGCTTCTGAGGTGAGAACTGGTTTCCATTCAGCAGCGTTCTCTTCAAATAGAAGAAGTTGGTGTGGATTCATGAGCAATGATTTCCTGCCTCTGCAGGTTTGGGATCTGTGTAATCATGCTGTAGGCATGCTAAGTGACAACAGCATTTATCATTTAAATATCCTATCAAGGGCTGAAGGAGTCCCCAGAGTTGTTAGTGTGTTCTGTGCAGAAGTTCTGACCTTTAACAATGGTAGAGGTTATTGACTGCTTTTCTGTTCTGTAATTGCACCAAGTTGACCACAGTGGGCCACTGGTCTGGGCCAGAGGCCACCCAGGCCTTACCACATGGCACGTAATTATAGAAGTCCCTTTTGGACAGCATCTTTATTTTTTTTTTTTCCCCAAAAAAATGGAGTGATTCACTTCTGATAGTGTCACGCTTGCAACACGGTAACAGTAATTTCTTATTACAAATAAGGGCTGATTGGGAGATTTTACAAAAGGTGCAAAGCAAGAGTTCTTGGTTGTGTCTAAAGTGTGCTAGAAGGCAGCAAGCCTGATTTCATAACAGTATTACTCCAGTTTTGTTCTGATTTAGCTTTACTTACTTCACTGAAGAAATGCAGTGGGGGAATTAGATCCAGAATACAAGCAAACATATGTATATAAATAAGGTTGGCATGCACAGACAACAGAGAAGCAGGACACAGCCAAAATCAGACGTATCCTCCTCAGCCAGCCTCTCCCGGACAGGGATGTGCTTCCCCAGAAAGGCTGGGGCTTCTTTTGCGACAGGGTCAACAGCCAAAATCCCAGTACTTCCCAGACCGACAGGCACTGGCAGTACTGATTTTGTTCAGGTTCGCCTCTGTGAGTTCATTCACAGTTAAACCCTGATTCAGATCCCTAGGGAAGGCGGAGTCACAGGGAGCTCCTGTGGCTTCTGTGACCCCCGGTGGCAGGAGAGCAATCACAGCATTCAGTTCTTTGTCCTTGTACACCAGCAGAATGGTACAGACTCAGCTTCGTGCAGCATCCCTGGTCAGCTTCCTCAGGGCTTGAGGGAGCCTGAAACCCACTTCCAGGCTGATGCAGGAACGGGGCTGGATTTTGGGGGCAGTGAAGGTGGGATCGGGAGCTCAGGAATAAGAGTGTGGTCTTGTGGCTGTTATGCTCAGCTCAAGAGGCAACATTATGGTCAGTAAAAATTTTCTTACAAAAACTGCAAGTTCTCCAAATTCTGAGTTTCCAATGATGTGAATCAGAGGCCAGAGTCTGGCTCCCAAGAGCTAATTTATGGAAAACTGATTCACAGCTGTTACAAAAACTTCAGAAATGGATTAAAAGAACAGAGAGTATGTTAGCTCAACACTTGCATTGGCTGGTGTATCATCAAATGGCAGCATCATAAATAATTCCTGTAGGAAGTGTCTTAACACTGAAAATAGGTTAAGGGGAAAAAAAAATGATATCAGGCCAGAACCTCAGGTGATCTTCAGACCCTGAAATACTGATCTAACTCTACGTTGTTTTGTTGACAGAGACACATCAGTGGGAACCAGATGTAGATTAATGTAAATGCTAGATTTTATCAAAGCAAATTGCACTGAGTCAGAGTGCTACATTATGTAAATGATTGAGTCTGTGACATGCATCTACATAATTTATGAAACGAAAATAGGAAAAAATATCAACAACTGGAATTAACAGGTTTCATTCAGGTTGAACAGAGATTTTGGCAAATTTTAGTTGCCTTTCAGAACTCTGTATTTCAGCAAAGAATAAGCTGACTGCGTACAGCTTCAGGTCTCTAAGAGCCTGGCTTGCCTCTGTCCTTGAATCTGTTGAGCAAAGGCAGAAAACTTTGTATGCTTTACTCCCTCCTGTTCTTTATTCTAATTGCTGTGGCCTCCAAACAGCAAAAGGAGTAGTGGTGTGGGGCAGACTCCCACCTCATTACAGGTGAAGTGAATCCAGCATATTCCCTTTGAGTTTGGTGGAATTTCTCTGATAGGCAGTGGGTTACTTTCTGTCTTCCAGCATCCATGAGCGTTTGGCTAAGCTTTTATAGAACGGGTATTACCATGCAGAATCCAAATTTCTGCCATTAATGGATCACAAAACAGTTAATTTTCAGAATATGATCTAAATCTAGACGTTTATTTGAGTTTTGTTTTTTCTCTGGGGTGATAAATTTATGCTTAGCACAGCAGGTTAAGAAAAGGGATACTTTTTCCTTTGTAAAATTCATCTCTTTCTTTTTCTTAGAATAATCCAAATTCAGATTATGTTAATGGTTCTAATGCTCTGAGCATGTTTTGGTTCCCAGGACTGTCAGCTCTTGCTGCGATCAGTAAAGTCATGCTGATTTACATCATGTACCTAGTGCACGTATATATTTAAAACTAAATACAAAACATTTTTATCACGTGTTAAAATATTGATCTGAGTAAAAAGATGATTTTTTCTGGCAGTAGTCCATACAACCAGTGATGAAGTCTTATATCTTATCTCTGTAGTTGTCTGTGGCATATTACAAAATGTCAGAACCTTAAGGCTGAAGTCTGCATTTGAACAGGCAGTTACGTGGTGTTAAACTGCTGTCAGGAATTCCCTTCTCATGGCCTCCCTTCTAAACTGAGATGTCAGCTGGCTACTTCGGACAGCCCAGGGCTCTGCTTTAGAACATCCCACAAACACTTCAAGAAAGAAGTGACCTAAGAAAATAGCTCTGAAACAGGAATGTGTTTGCCCTGGCATAGCAGGCATGCTGCATGGGAGTTAATAGCCGGAGGGCTTGGGGGGCTGACTCTGCCTTTTAGGCTTGCTCTCCTCTCCAATTGGTAATGGTAGGAGAGGCATGCTGGAGAAAGCCAAGATATGAGACCTCTAGCAAACAGGGACCTGTGGAATGCAGGCTGCTTTTATGTGTCCCACGCTCCAACCAGGCAGTTTATCGCCATAGGGAGTGTGTGGATCAAGCTGGCTTTATTTCCACCCTTTATTCCTTACTATATTTATTCACTGAAACTCATATAAGGTTTTTCTAGATGTAGGAAGAAAAAAAACACAAAACACCAACTACCATGGACCATTCCTGTAGATTCTGTTCTGGTCAAGTGTGAAGAATGACTCGTGGTGAGAAGTACTTTACCAGGTTACATCAGGTCAGCGCTGAGTTTGTTGTACTTTAATCAGATCAGTCACAGTTGTTTGGGTCTGTATTTATTTCAGTTCTTTTTATTTACCAAATATTCACTTATCTCTGGCCATTGGAAACATGAAGTGTTTCCATCAGCCATTGCAGTGTTTTCAATTTAGCGGCTATAACACGCAGATTGCTTGCAGCCAGTGCTGAGCAGCATTTGGGGTAAACAAGTGCTGGCCAGCGGGTCAGAGAATGGCATGGCTGCAGTTCCTGTGTGCAAGCATTTAAAGTAGCTGGAGTCGATTATCTGCTCTCTAAGCGGAGGGTGTAAACACTTGGTGCTGCAGTAGCTGAGCCGCTGCCTGCAATTAAAGCTAACTAGCAGTTGCTGACCTGCAGCCTGCTATTACAGGCATCCATTGCCAGCCCCAGGGGAGCTGAGCTGCAGTTATCATGAAGGTTACACTAGCATGGGTGAAGCCAAAAGGGGCCGGTTTTCAAAAGCCTGACAGTTAGTTGCTGTTGCAAGTGACTGTAGCATTCAGATGTCTCTGACAACTAGGCAGCATATTGGGGTGCTCTGACAGTGGGGTCTGCTGCAGGACCCCTTCACACCCTCTGAGCTAGTCCGTGGCTCCAAGCTGCAGGCTGGCCTCTGATGTTGTTTGGATGAGGAAGGATTCTCAGAAGACTTGTGCTGGTAGTCAAGGCCCTGAGGTGTCCCGGGCTGGCTCCTGCCGCATTCACATCTGCTCCAGTTCCTCATCAGGTCTGCAGCAGCAGCTCCTTGGCGAGCAACCCAGCTCAGCCAGTGCCAGGACCTAGTGCTGGCTCTGCCCCTGCTTCCTCCTGCACTTTCTCACAGATTCGTGCCTGCCTGCAGGGCTGTCACGTGCAAAAGGCAAGTCTGCCAACCTGAAAACGTACTTGGGTCTTTCTTTTTCCAGTAGGAAAGTTCAAGGAAGAAGTAGCAAAGTGTGTGAGCAAATAAAGATGTGCTTGTGCTGCCACAACATGTGTGAGCTTTGGCTGGGCTTGGTTTTGTTGTGAGCTTGTATTTGTAAAGCTCATTTTGTTCACCTGTGCTTGAATTTTTGCTAAAGCCTTGGTTTTTGGCACAGCACTTAATCAGCATGTTGCTTCTCAGTGTTACCAGCAGCAGGCAAAAAGCTGAAATGATTAATCAAGTTATTTGAACAGATTTCAACAGGATTAAGAATTAACTGGAGTTCACCAAAATTTTCCAGAGATGCAGAGCAGGGTTTTTCTTCTGCCCAGGACAGCAAGTTAACCTGTAACAAGACAGTTTCTCACTTGGGCAGTGCCTGTAACTTAAGCTTCAGCAGTGCATACACAGGTATTTTCAGTGTAGGAATGGCCACAGGTTGTTGGCATAAAAGTGTTTTCTGGGCTCTGTGAACTCCTTGTAGAGTAAATCTTGTAGTGTAAATTTGTGGAGCTTGGTTTGTGCTGGGACTGAGTGTGAGGCCACACTGCCTCGATGGGTGAGGCTCAGATACCCCCCCAAACTGCAGAGAAGTTTCGGTCTGGGTCAGATCTCTGCAGCTCTTGGTGAAACTGAAAACACTTGCTGCTTTATGCTGGCAGATGGAGAGCACAAAATAAATGGTTCAAAATTTGATTGGAAGTGTGGTTCTGGTAGAGAAGTGACTGTAAAAAGGCACGCAACAGATACGCTCCCTCTGTATCCTTCGGGCGTGCCTGCTGAGCCTACCGACTGAGGGCAAGGAGCTACTGCTGCCAGTGCTGCAGGGCCAGTAGGGCCCTGTTGGAAAGGGCTGGATCCCCTCCTGCTCTGTGCGCTGTCAGCAAAAGTATTTGCTGTTTTCTGGTGCAGATTTGGAAAAAGTGGATGATGGTCCTCAAGGGAGGATAAAAGTTTGATTTTTTTCCAACTGAAGAGAGATTTGGGGTCTTAAAATTAGAAAAATTGACCGAAGAGTATTAAAACCAATGCAGTCGAATTCAGAGTGGCTGGCAGTAAACCTGAAGCCCCCTTCCATCATTTTAATGGCAGCTTTTCGGGGCCCTCTTATATAGCATTGTCTCCTGGCTTCTTTTTGCTGGCACTTCTTGATTCATGTTTTTTGCTCATTTAATGTTACACCGATGATTTCCAAGTCGATAAATAAATAAAATCACACATGAGAAACTCTGAGGGCTGAGCAATGGAGCAATGAGGTCAAAGAAAGAATAGAGCATGTAATTCAAAAAGATTTTTCTGTGGGATGTGGTGAGGTTTCTCTAAAATTATTTATTGGAAAAGTTCTAGAGTGCAAAGCAGTAAATCTATTCTTCAAGTGTGGTTTTACTTTGAAAAACAACAATGGAAAAACGGCACCTTTGTACTCAACAGATCTTTTCTTTGTACATCCGAATCCAGAGATGTTTTCCATTTACTGCATTGCACACAGTAATTTTCTCTGCTTTTCACTCCAGTGTCTTCGAGTAGCCTGTGTGACTCCAAGGACCACTGGCTGGACACAGCTTTCCTTTTGGAATCAGGAGCACTGTTATTCCTGATTTCCAGTTTTCATTTCGGGTACAAGAGATGAAATCTCCTCAAGCACATGGAAGTGCAGTTACTTGCCTAGTGGGAATTCCCAAAAACTCTAACCTACACAATCCTATTAGTCTCCTCTGTGTTTATATGTTGAACTCCTTTAGAGCGTCTGTCCAAATGCCTTGAAAAGTCGTTCATGTTCAAGCAGCCCAGGCAGTGGTACCCAATGGGAGCAGAGGACCAGCTGCAATAGGCAGCGCCCAGGCCACTCACCTTCATGGCTTGTAGAGACAGGTGGGGAAGGATCCCACACAGTTCTTGCACCCTAAGCCGACCTGCTGGCCCCTGTTACTTGAGCAGAGCCTGATGTGGAAATCACCAGTGTGCACAGCGCATGGTGTACCGCAGCAGCGTTTTGCTGTGGGTTTCAAGGCCAAGCTGCATGCTGAGTGCATGCAGCATCAATACAGGTATCTGTGTTGTGACCCTGCCCTGGAGGGGCTGGGCAGGGGGAGTGAACGCAGCACAGCATCTGCGGACCAATTAAATTTGTGTGGTTTCATATCTCTTGTGGGCAGCTGTTACATATGAAATTCTGGGAGTGAGACTTTTTGCCTCTCTCCTGTAGATTTAATGCTTTTTTTAGGGGTGTTTTTCTTTTGTTCGTTTGATTGTTTGTTTTTCAAAAAAGCAATTTTGAAAACACTTCCGTATTTACATAATAGCTCATGTGATACAAAGGATACTAAAAAACCCAAGTGTCTACAAAACTTTGATAACTGATTATTACTTTTTAAAATAGAATGATAAAAAAATGACATGGAGAATAGCTTGTTGGTTTTTAATGGTGTTAACATAGCACAGCTGATCTGTGTTTAAGAGAGCAGAACAAGACCCTTCATAATGATAGCAACGTACCTGTACAACAATAAATCAGAAATGTCTTCTCTAACAGAGCTATTTTATCTTCTTCCCTAGGTGCATATGTGTTAATAAGATCCCCTTTTGTGTTTTCTAGGCGCCAGTAACAGATGTGCAGTTTGGCCCTATGAGACTTCATCAAGATCAACTTCAGGTAATACAGCAGTTCAAACTGAAGTCTTAGTTTCTAAGATATCACAGAAGTTAACTTAAAAATGTGTGACTGGAGGTTTTTGGGTATGGAAACTTTGCAGCATTTTTGTCAAATGATACACATGCACCTAACAGGTTTTTACCACAGCATTCTATGCAATATCCTAAAAATCCTGACAAGCTCTTTTCTCCAAACATCTCTAGACTCACAGAAACAGAGCTATCTGTAGCTCTTTCTTCTGTCAGTTAGCTTGTGATGAATTCAGTATGTTCCATGTTTTGCATTTTACTGGTAGTCATTTCTTAATCAAAGTCCCATCAGAACAATACCAAGCCAAATGTCCTGTCAAGGTCTATTACACCAGCATTACTACTGGCAGCAACCAAACTTGCAATATCATCATGGAAGATACAAAATGAGCTTGGCAAAGCATGGATTATTATTATTATTGTTGACTGGCACTACTTTGTCCTCCTTTATCTCTTTATTAATAAAGGTCATATGCCAGCTGTCCCCTTATTTTGTCTGGTGTGGGTAGGAGGTTTGCAGATACATGACTCCCTTGAACATCCTCTGAAAACTCTCCTGTGTCTTGAGCCATACCGAAGCATTAACAATCCAAGATGTTCCTCAGTCATGGATTACAAAACTCCTGGGTGAAGTTTATCTGGACCTGCTGATTTGAAATGTCTTCAGGAACTGTAGTTCAAAATCCTCTTGATCTATTGTCAGAGCAGACAGTATTATCATCTAACATCAAGTATTAGGACAGCCTAATCCAGTTTTTCCCCAAGTATAACTCAGAAACATTCCTTGAATATTTCTGCCCCCTTTATGGTTATTAATGGTTGTGTGACTTACGTCCAGTCACAGGCCACTCCAAAACTCCACCATTTAATCCTTGTAATACAGCTGGCAGGTATGAGGGAAGGAAAGGTTAGACAGCATCACATTTTTGCCGAAGTTGATCATACAAATAAGATCTGCTGACTGCTCTGTGCTATTGCTGAAAACCATTCTTCCACTCCTAAGAGTGTTATAAATTAACTTCACTAAATATAGCCCAAACTATGACATGTTTTTGCAAATAGGTTTGCAAAGCGGGTTGCTATAAAGGGAACCTGAACTACATGAGTACTAAATCCTTCATTCTAACAAAAATATGCACTACAGGGAAATGTTAAGATTTACTGGTAGACATTCCACCAACCTGGTCCAGAGTGTAACCAGCACCGGAATTCGTGCAATCACCCAGAAGACAAATGGCAGTGGGATGCGGTATGAGTTACACATACTCCACATTATTGTCTAACCAAAGCATATATTTAAGTGTAGTTTGATTAAATTACTGAAAGATTGGTGTCCTGAGACAACAGGCCAAATGCTGGTGTGGTTTATACATCTTTCCCCAAAGGCTGCATATCCTGAGTCATCCGCAGAAGCAGCATTGACATAGGTATCTGCTGGTCTGTGTGTTCCTTCAGGCAAAAGAATTTTTCCTCTATAAAATATTACCCTGTTAAGTTCCCAGAAGCCCCACAGAGTGGGCTGCTTCCAGTGTTTTGGAGAGCTAAACTGAAGTGAAAAGGGAAGCACAGTTTTCATCATGCCATTGAAGTACCACTAAATATTATTTCACATGAGGTGAACCATACTCTGGTGGGTAATCTAGGGTGTTTTGCTGGAGTATGATCCTGGCAAGAAGAATAAAACCCAAGAAAAGGGATGTATGGTAGAAATTTCACTAAAGAAACAGACTTAACGGTTATTTTGTGTACATTGAAACATAGGCACCTTGTCTCAGCTGGTTGCCTAAGCTTTAGCTGTAGCTAATGAAGAGGGTGCCACTTCCCAAACTTGTTCATCCCATGTGGATATTGATGGGTCTGGCAGAATATTTTATCCACATGAAAAGCCTCTGTTTACAGACAATTATAAAAAGCAATAGTCTGTAGAAAGCAATTATGACAAAAACAATGAGTTAAACCTTGGAAGTGGCTTTAAAAAACTTGTCAGAAGCAGGTAAAAGTCACAGAATCTACTGTAAGACTTGTCTGTACTGATTCACTCTCTTTGAACCAGGTACTTTTAGTGTTTGCCAAAGAGGATAACCAGAGTAACGGGTTCTGCTGGGCTTGTGAGAAGGCTGGATTTCGATGCAACATTGCCAGGACGCCTGAATCTGCACTAGAATGTTTTCTCGATAAACACCATGAAATTATCATTATTGACCACAGACATTCCAGATATTTTGATGCAGAAGCATTATGCAGGTAAGCACCACTTCAGTGTAACGTAGTTAAATGATCGTGAGTTTCTTGCTATATGACCCTTTTGTAAGATTTATTGCACATTGCCGTTTTTTTGGACAAATGTCCACTGGCAGCATCAGTTAATGTTATCTCAATGCTGCAGCATTTTTGGTTGTTTGCTAGGACGTCTGAAGCTTGATCTGGCATGGAGCCACAGCAAGCAAATTTGTTGCCATAATGAAATGTTTTTTTCAAATACCTGGTTCCACATTTGCCCGTCAAATTATCTGCAAAGATCACGTGTGCCACCAAGCAATTTAACGAACGCATTCACTTCATCAGCATTCTGAATTTTTTGAAATGTCACTTGCTGTTGAGAAACTCCAGAAGCAAGTAAGCAATGTTTTGTGTTTCCATACCTACAGCCTCTGAAAATCTGTTATGAGGAGAAAAGTTGCAAACTGTCTCCAAAAATAGTTTCACAAACTGCTGTGAATATGAAAAAAGGGGGAAAGGATTTGCCTTTTTGTGTGTCTCCAAAGAGACTTGACAGGCAGCGGTGCCTTGTTGCAGTGACTTTCCAGTGAGGCACCCCTGGGAATGTGTCTAGACTAAACAGCAGTCTGTGGGTGCGGGTGGTGGGGCCAGGTTATGTGCCGAGGGTGAGTGGGGTGGGCTCAGGGCGCTGGGACAAAGGCTTTTCCCCTTGCTGAGATGAAGTAATTAGGTAAGATCTCTGTCAGCACAGACTAGACAGTGACACTGTTCCCCTTTTACCATTTTTACCATTCTGTCCCACAGTAAAGTAAAATGTTGCTTAAATTAGTGAGGCCAAATCCTTCAAACAAGCCATCTACTGATAATGCATTTTCAGTGTGAGCTTCGTGGCATTTCAGGGGGTAGGCTTTTTGCAGTTCCTCTCGAGAGTATTTGAGGTTTGGGTTAACATACGTTCTGTGTGTCCTTGTTTTGCAAGGAGTCTCATACATTGCTGGATTTATTCTCTTAACGCTCTTGCAGGCATGGGATTTAGTTTTTTTTTGTTGTTGTTGTTACTGTTAAAGCATTTAAAAGAGACATTTTAAGAAAAATACTGCATGGGAATTCTGTACGGTCGTGGTTTCTGAAATGTGAACTTCAAAAAATGTTAAATGATCTTTCTTTTTATTTAAAGGTCTATCAGAACAACAAAACCCTCAGAAAATACGGTCATTATTGGTGTAGTACGAAGGTAAATACTCAAATCTTTACATTCAAATTTGATCAACAAAATGTGAATCTGATCCTTGTAAATACTACAGTGAAAAAACCTCTGAATTAGAACTTTTCTTTGCTAATGGTCGTGTGGTTATATCGTATAGAGTTTTCACCATTGTTGGCCACAGGATTTTTGATTTCTAGTCTTTACTGAAGAGGTCTCACTTTGTTTTGCTGTTTGCTTTTTTCTCCTCTCCTGATCACCAAGTTTTGGGAGCATGATTCAAACAACCTCTGCAACACCATGTGCAGAACTGCAGGATGGTTTCATAGTTCTGTATTTTGATATTAATAAAAATAACACATTGTACCTCTCTTGATCTGTCTTTCAATCTGATTAGTAACAGCACAAACAGGAGATCTGTTGAGTTACAAAAAAATAACAATTTGAGCAGTGAAAATAGCATCTGAGCATGGAAATTCTGAAAATAGCATAGGCTGTTAAGACATCTCAGCAAAGCAGTGCATGTTTTTTTCCTCCTCCTCCCTCTTGAACACAATACTTATATATCATAATGTAGAACTAACAAAAATACAACAGATTTAACTTGAAATGAATATAACTTTCTCTGAGTACAATTTTGAGACTGGCCATTTCTCAGAAAACATTTATTCTGAAAACCAAGTCTGAGGTATTGAAATTCACCATTAACAATCCTGTTTTCCACTGACATTTCTAGTGAACAAAAGACCCCAGTTAAGCATTTCAACAGACTCCATTGTGCCTATAGTGTTCATTATATTGAGATTTTTATTATTTTCTTCATTACTTTTACGTCTTATGGCTATGGAAACTGTTGCTTCTGCAGTCAGAATTGTCTCTTGTCAAAGTGTAACACAAAAGAAAGGAGGAGAAAAAGAGCAGGAGAGAAACAGCAAACTAACTCAAGAGCTTCTTCATGTACATCAGAGAGAAAGACCCCTGTGGTTCTGTGGGCCAGCAAGTCCTTTCTAGAAGCTAGGAGAAATTGGAAGCTGGGCTTGCTGACTCACAGTTAGGAAGTTACTCAAAAGGGTTTCTGTTCCCTGCAATTCATTTCGTCTTTTCAAAATGTTCATACTGTGTGTTGGGACAAGGTAATAGCTGTCTGCAGTGACAAGCTTGAGTTCTCAAACTTCTCAGATGTCTAGTATCCCTGTCTAGTAGAAACTTCAGAAGTAAGTCTGCCTCTCACTGGGCCTGAGCTGGTTGTTTCAAATTTTCATGTGCCAAACAGATGTCTTCTGTAGTCGCCATTCAGGATTTCACAGAGTGAGAACTTTCACACATTTCCTTTCTTGATGCAAGAAGTGTATTTGTGAAAAAGCCTGACATTAAGCCACAACAGCATATGGAGGGGCTTCTCTCTGAGGGATATCTTCCTTCAGTTTCCTGCAGTTCAGGGTGGTTTTTTTTTTTTTCTTTTTCTTTTTTCCCCCTTGCAGTATGCCTGTTCTCTTTCTTTGTACTTTTGGGAAGAAACATTACTTGATAGCTGGCACAAGGAATGGAGATATTTTTCTGAAACCTACCCTTGTCTCCCTGCTTAATCTTGGGCAAACCTCGTACTTTGCTAGGCATCATTCTCTTTGTGCGTAAGAAACAAGTGCATGGAAAACAAGAACAAGAGATGCCATAAGATCCAAAATTTCACACATAAATAGAAGCTATTGTGCCATCTGCTAAACTTGACCAGCTCCCATCTGCTCATTTACAGACTTCTAACTTAATGACCTTCCTTCCAGATTCCATTCATGCATTCACATATGTTGGAGTGCCTTTTAACAGTTGGTATAGCCAAGTTTTTCAGAATGATTTAGGTATCTCATAGGAGTATGTCGTCATTCTGAAGTGACCTGCTAGCAAGTGCTAGGTAGTCAGCACTAGAAAATCCATCCTCATTCATCCATCCTGAGTTGTCCACCTCAGCTTTGGCATATGCAGATAACAAGTCACTTCTTAAAACCTCGCTTGTGTAGACTTCACGTGTGTCTTCGACTAGGGACAGCATGAATAGCAAAGAATCCAGTAGAAAAAAGAAGGAACTGTTCAACAATCTAGCTAATTGATTTGTTAGAAGCATTACTTTTTTTGTGATGCAAGAAGCTCATTACTTAGAAATAGGAAAATAACATCCTGGCTTATCTGTGCCAAAGGTGTAAGTTTGTAATAAACAAAAAATGTTTTATTCATAGGTCCGGTAAGGATCTAGCCATGTTAGCCTTTAATGTGACAGCTGGAGTATGGGTATGTCAGTGGCTTGTGAAACTGGGTTTCAATTGGTTACGAAACTGATCTCTGACTTTATCATCCTTCTCTAAAAGGCATGCTGATCGTGAAGAGTCATCAATATTGCCCCTGATCTCTGCTGGCTTCACAAGGGTATGTTTGTTTTATAAAACACTGGATAGCTCTGACATTCCAAACTGCCATGGAATAAACTGTGCTGAGGTGTGGCTGTCACTGACTGTGTCAGTAATCCAACCCGTAAGTCTTGTTCATGCTGCTCATTCTTACACAGTTCCTTGTTCTCCACTACTGTCCACTGGTAGAGACAGAGTGGTGCTGACTATTCCTAGTGGGCATGCTCGGGAATACCAGAAGTGGTACCGAGACATTTCTCCATTATACATTCATTTCAAAGGAAGTGTAGGTGCTCTGCTTTAAAAGATGACATTGGCAAAATTGACTAATTACTGTAGCAGAGCCAAAGAGCAGCTTCCAATCAACAACAGAATTTTCTGTGGGAAATCTTTTCTATCAAATGCCAATTCACATCTGTAAACAGGCTTCAGACACACTCAAGTGCTGTTATCTACTGTTTGGAGGCACCTGAAAAGTATTACATTGGATCTGTTCCTTGGCAACAATTTCAACTAAGCAGGAAAGGTGCTTATTAGTGCATCACTTAGGTGGATTCCTTACTGCACTGAGCTGACAATGGAACAAAAATGTGCATGATTTACCACTGTAATTCAGAGTATTTTGGTTGCACACTCACCAGATATTTTGCTATCCCATCACAATCCTTTTGCACCCATTTGCTTATTTGTAGTAAGGTCCTAATACAGGAAATGCTGGAGCCTGAAAATAACTGTGCTTGTATGCACAGAGTCATTCCAGTGGGCACATCAGTAATCTGACACAGGTTCTGCGTTATTTATAGATCAGAGCCTTGGAGACTGGACTACTGGCAATGCATAGGAAGCTTTGTTCAGCAGCCTTGATGTGGTGGCTTGTCTTTGATAATCCCCCCACACCCTGAACTATCAACATCTGTGGTAGTTTATCGTGAGCTAAGCTTGAACACTCAGGCTCATACCTGGTTAAAATGAGAAGTTACAGAAAAACATCAGAGAAGATGCTCAGGTCGTTGCCATATTGGGCCTCAAACGCGTAACTGTATCCAGAGACAGGTATATTTTTTGGGGAAGCTTTGCTTTCCACTGCGTATACAACATAGAGGAGCAGCTCATAATAATCTCAAATTTTGATGGCAGGAGCCGTAACATTATTTATAACTGTTATTTTAAATAAATGGCATGCAAGCATATAACTTAATAACCTTATATTTGATCCTACTGGCAATCTCACAGAATAAACAGCCTGGTCAAACCTCACTGCCATGAGGTTCTGTTACTTTTTCAAAATGTAGTGACCTGCATTTTGAATATTTCTAATTCTAAAAAATTTTATCAAGTTGCTTACGGTACAACATGTTTATTTTTTGACATATCATATTTTTAGTTGTCTATCAAGCAAAAGACATTGGAGCCTTACCCCTGAGTACAGAAATGTATACTAATGAAATACTTGTAATGTTTTATTTGCAGAGATATGTAGAAAATTCCAATATAATGGCCTGTTACAATGAGTTAATTCAGCTGGAATTTGGAGAGGTGCGGGCACAATTCAAACTAAGGTAATTTTAGCAAAACCTTCATCAACAAAAATTGCCAATTCAGCCATATGCTTAAAAAAACACCCATTTTCCTGTACCGCAGTTAATTACAGAGTGTCATTTAGCTAAAGTACGTACGTTAATCCTCAAAGTACAACTTTATTCAGTATGGACTTACAATAGCTTATTAGCATATGCAGTAAGAATGATGTGGTCGAAAGCTAATCAGATGTCACTTTTTGTCTCCAGGGCTTGCAATTCATTATTCACAGCATTAGAGAAAAGTCAAGAAGCCATTGAGATCACAAGCGAAGACCATGTAATACAGGTTTGTTCCAGTTATTTTTATAAGTACAGAAAATTGCTCTGCATGCTGACTGTATTTTATTTCATTCATGATTACATTTTTTTTTTTTTTTAATGGTACAAGAATCTAACCTAACTTCAAGATTCTGCTAAGGTTGGAGTGAGTTTAGCTGTAGAGTAGAATTTTCTCCATTTAAAATATCTTACATAAATCAAGTCAATTTCAAGGGAGGCTCATTTCTGAAAAAAATAGCAATCTATTCTTTTGTTTCTTTTTATTTTATTTTATTTTATTTTATTTTTCAATATAATGAATGAAAACAGCTGCTGGCTTGCATGCATTCTTTTCTAAAAATACTGTATGTTAATTTCTTGCCTTTGAAAAAATAAACAAAATTGATGCTCTATTTAAGTAAAGGTACAACACTTCTTGATTTTTTTTATGTATCTGATACTGTTTGTTGAGTCTGGATTTTTGGGCCAACTGTTTTTGAATATAACCTTAAAAACACCTTTAAAAATGGAAGAGAAATTGTGCTTAGGTGTACATTCCTGATAAACATCATCTTTATAAGGGAGCCGGTTCCATCCCTGACTATGAAGGCTGTGAAGAGTGATTTTATTATCAGTACAGAGCTTGAGTCTAAGCCTCTGGGAGTTATAATGTGCACGTAAATTGTACCCTCTTGACCCAAATCTTGACAATGGCAATTTCATTGAAGGATGTGATTTCTACATCTCTTTTACAAAAAGAACAGAACATGTCCTGGAGTTGTTTGGAAATAGGCTTTTTCAGGCCAAATTTTATTGCTCTGCAGACAGACCCAGAACACAGGAGAGTGCCAGCAGGCAGGGCTTTTTCCCATGGTAGGCCAGGGGAGAAATGTTAACAGCAGAGAGCACCCGGAGGTGCCCTTTCTGTGTCTGTCACATTACAAGTCTGCAAGCTGTGAGGCCTTCAGCTCGTTACTGCAGACCCGTGCTCAGCTAGCGGGAGAGTCATCAAGGGGTGGGCGGGCTGTAGGGACCAGCTTTCAGCTTTGTTGAGCAAGGGCCAGAGAGTTACAGGAAAACGCAACAATCCCATCAGAGAGAACGTTGCTGTCTCCGATGGCACTTCTTCCAGTCTGCTTGGCTGAGCTCACCCTGGATAGAGGAGCGGTCACAGTTGGCCCTCATGCACAAGGTGAAGGTTCCTGTTATAATCCTAGCATCTAATTTCTGATCTTTAGGAACAGTGAGGTAGGGCTGAGAACTAAAACAGCTCTTTTTTTTCCAGAGTTTTATGTTGTCTGTCAAAACAGTGGATGTGTAATACTCAGCTGGTTTCATAAATCCCCTCTCTTTGCTCACATGCACACACACTGACATTCCTGTTTTTCTTCACAAGGAAAAAAGATGTAGATGTCTTCTTCAGGAACAATGCATACAGAGATTGATTTTAGGTTGGGGAAGAGAACCCCTAGGTTCAGCAAATAGATAAAAAGGGATCTGTTGTGCTTTAAGTATTGTTGAATGTGTTTATTTGTTTGTTTTTCACAGTATGTCAATCCTGCATTTGAAACAGTGATGGGCTATCAAATAGGTGAATTGATAGGAAAGGAACTAACAGAAGTGCCTATAAATGAAAAAAAAGCTGATTTCCTAGATACTATTAATTCCTGCATAAAGATAGGAAAGGTGAGTAATGCCATTGTGTTGCTTCTCGTTTCCTATTTGTGATATTTACTGTTGTCCAGGGATGACACATTACATAGCTTGCAGCTTCACAGCCATATAGCATTTGCACCTTTATTACTTACACAAGACAAGGAAGTAAAAAGTGCTCATTTTTAAGGGCTTCTCACTCTTTAGTAGTTTGGAAGAGCTAGGAGTTCTATGAAAATGATTGACTTGCTGCATTTATTATAATGTATACTGTACATAGCAAAAGGTGTAGGCATGCCAAAGAAAGTTGGGATGGAAGCATGTTATCCAGGAAGATGCAAATGAGAAAAGAATCATGCGGAAGTGTTTTAATGTGAAATGTGGAAGCTGATCTGCGACTTCGGGACGTAAAACTATCAGAAAAGACATCTTCTATCTCATGTGAAGAGTGATAGGTGGTGTTGGCTGCCAGCTGCCCATATCTTTTATCCTCTATGACATGGGAGCTGTCTAACGGATTTCCATTCAAAATGTTCGTTGCACCAAGAAAGTACATGAGCAAGTGCAGCTGGCTTCAGGGGAGGTCACTAGACAGGGGCATTGTTGTTTGCCTGGTAGCTCCACAATGTTCCCTTGGGACTGTTGTGGCTACAGCATGAGGCCAGGACCATCTAAAAGCTTTCATTTGTGTTTTAACAATGAGCTGTAAGTGCTTCTGGTGTCATTGAACACGTCAAGGTATCCTACAGGAAGAGAACTGGAGGTAACAGAAAGGGATGTGGGACTTGGAGTTTGTAGGAACGTCATGGTCCGTGCTCAGGCATGAGTCAGGATGGCTAATTGGGTCGTGCTGACTGTGCTGGGAAGCACCATGCTATTGACACAGCGCAGGGAGATGTTGGAATGAATCATGGCACTCGTGTATTCAGGCAGTGATGCAAAAGCACCGATGCAAAGTTGTGATGAGTCATCCTGTGTAAATCAAGGTGCTAACACAAGCAGTCATTAACTCTGGATGCAGATTGCAAATCCATTTCAACAAGAATGTGTCACTGATTTCTGTGTCTGTTGGTCTTTTGGAAGAGATCCAAGCAGCAAACAGTAGTTTGGATTATGTTGCTTTGTACATCTGGTGCCTGACCAAAATTGTTTTGGTAAATGTGTATAATACAAAACTGATGTTATAGGGAGCATTTATTAAATTATAATTCAAATACATTAGACATGTCAGCCTTTAAAACTACAACATTAATTCTCGAGATATGAAGTGATCACTTTTAATATTTTAGTGTGCTGATAAAAATGTCTTTAATAATGGAAACATATTTCACTCTATGAATGATAGAAATCTAACCCTAATCCATCTCTTTCCTTGCAACATGTTTCACTCCCTGCTCTTGGACTTTCCAACTGTGATGATTAATGAAATACTACTTATTAAAACCTGTCTGTCTGGAACAGCTTAAACAGTTTTAAGTGGATGTGTTCTGTTTCCATGTTTTTTGTATTTCCCTTAGCAACTTTTCATAGTACGCAATATATGTAACCTCACGTTTATGTATTAATAGAAAAATGATGTTATTACAGAAGTATATGCAAGTAGAGTTTGACTGTGTAGAGCAACTTCTGAAATACTGCAACCCTGAAAGGTTCTTTAGATTGAAATGATTTGTGTCGGAATGTTACAGCATTTTCAGGGGTGCCTAACTTTTGTCTGGATCATTCTGATTTGGTCTGTTAGTTGTTTTGAGGCTTATGATTACTCTCTATCCTAAATTTAAAAGTCTGCTTCCCATTACAATAAACTATACATTGGTTATATAGCATGCCAAAAAAGCCAACTGGGTTCTGTGATATTCTCCTTATCAAAAGGTTTAGTTTTTCTGTTTTGAATGAACATGGTACTGTAACAAAAATAACAGAAAGTAAGATTTGCTGATCTTTAGAAAAACTAAACTATAGAAAATTTGCCTCTAGTCTTTGAATGGAATCTAGGAAGACAAACTCTGGCAGCATTTCCCTTCTTGTGCTGACAAACATCATGCTGTGAGCAACTTTGTATATCCAAACAAGATAGACACACAAAGCTGGCTAATTGCTTCAGTCATAGCAATTTGTGGGTCAGGATGTTGTTTCCCATAGCAAAAAACAAAACAAACAAACAAACAAAAAAGTGGGGTCACTGTTAGGCATGGATGAGTGATTTCAGAGGGCAGATGTGTACCAGGGCCTTCTGAATGAAGTCTGAGGGTGAAACTGTGAATTTCTTACTGTGCATGGTTTTTACTCTGCATTTGAAGCTAGGTTGGGAGTCACGCAGAAGTGGCTGACGATGGTGTCTGTGTGGCTGCAACGTGGCCATAAAGAGGAGCTGACTGAGGCACGCCTTGGGAAGCAGCGCTTCTCTGCTGGGTAGCAACAGACTCTGCGAGACCATATGGTGTTCTTAAAATATGTTAAAGTAACGTCCCTGTGAGAACTTTACATACCAGCAGGAGCTTGGCGTGGACCTCCTATTTTTCAGAATTCTGCTGACCTTTTGCCCCCCACATTTCCTGCCACAGCCTCACAGGTTTTAGGCATTCTCAAGTTGAAAAATCTTTCTGTTGACTATGAAGAGCACAGTGGTGAATAACCTGAACCTCCTTGAAAGGCACACATGTGCAATGCCAGAATTATCCAATCTGCACTTTCTGACTTCCCTGTTCGTGCATATTCTGCCTTTATTACCTGAGTTGGAGATCCATTGCTCATCTCTGCCTCATCCTGGTTGTCAAGAAAATATTGATATGCATACTTCTAATTATGGGAGCACTGAATTTTGCTATGCTTGCTTTATCTTCATTTGTATTCCTCATGCAGCTCACAGGAGAAGACGTTATGTCTGCTTCCTCATTTGTTATTCACAGTGCCTTTCCGCAGCAGCTCTCTGCGGGCTGCAATCTGTATTTGTTGGCTCCATTAGCATAAATGCAAAGCTCTTCTCTCTGTGCCTGAGCTCCGGCCTGCTCCACTGTGAGATCTGTCAGTCCAGCGTAAATAAGTGTGTGTGGGGTGCCTCAGGAAGCCGTTCTCACGTACATCTGTCAGATCTGACCTGAAGTCTGTTGAGCTCAACTGACGGACAGCAGCCGGTATGGGTAGTTTGCACTGAGTGAATATGGAAGATGAAATTCATTAATTATTAATAATTTGGTATTTATTGGCTGCCCAGATCAAAATCTGCAGCTCAAAAAAAAAAAAACAAACAAACAACTACTACTCTAGGTATGGAAATATCTAAGCAAGATTGTAATCCTTGCCAGCTGCCATGTCACAGAAGACTGGTGGCTTGTGGCTGGATGTAAGACCATGAGGGTGCCTTCTGGCTTTGTAATCGGTCAGTAACAAAAGTGATAGCTGGAACAATTTTTCACTTAAAGACATGTCTGAAACCAGGGGGAGAGTCATTTTCTATGCCTCATGTGAGAGAGAACATGAGGCTTTGGAGTAATTTACACTATGCACTAGAAAGAGATATCTCATTGCCAGAGGGGAAAAATGACTTCTCTGCAAAATGAAAAATTCCTTTCCACCTTGTCTTTTTTTTTTTCCATGTATGAGTTTTACTAAAAAAAATATATATACCAGCAGTGACGATCTAATGCTGCAAAAATTGTCTACTTCAATGTTATCCTGGGACCAAAGTGCTTTTAGAGGGGAGGCCAGCAGATGGAAGGCTGAATCCAGCTGCTATTCTAAGCTCTCTTTTGTTTGATAAATCTCTGACGTGGTTTGAGACTGAATAGACAGCACAGAAAGTAAATGCTCTACTATCCCAAAGCACTCTCAGTTACAGGTATATGTAATGTTAACGGGAGATGTGACTTCCCAGCCCGGCAGGGGACACGGTGCCGTCCCGATGTGAAGCGTGATGGCTCCTGTCCTGGGGGAGCCAGGACAATAAAATAAAATAAAATGTCAGGGTATCGGGAAGATGTTTCTGAGGAAGTCTGTAGTGACTTCAGGTTGGATTAAGATAACATATGAGCCAAGATCATCATCACATTGTTTCTTGTTGTCACATGTTCCTCTGATACATTCTTTGCCTTTGTGACCCTTAAGGATGAACCCTTGGGTTTTGTACAGTACAAGTTTTCAGTGAAAAAGGGTATGAAGCTATAGCTTGTCTTCCTGTTTCACTTGACCCCTCCAAGTTGCCAGAAGAAGGAGAATATGCAGAAAACTGTATTTGGTTTGCTGACTGCATCTTGTACTTCCTTCCACTTGAATTCCTTTTTCAGGAATGGCAAGGAATGTACTATGCGAAAAAGAAAAATGGAGACAGCATACAACAAAATGTGAAGATATTACCTGTCGTCGGACAGGGAGGGTAAGTATGAAAACTAAAGCCATGATTTGGGTGTGAATCAAAGCTCAGCTTAGAGTTCAGTTATTTTCAGCAGGCATTGGATTATCCTGTTTCTGAGTGTAGAGGAAACTTATGCAAAGAAGGGAGGCCCAGATCTCTGCATGTAATTCCTTGGGGTGAAATCCACTTTACATGCTGCATACAGGCAAAGCAAAGTTCTCCTAATTCTCCCCAGAAAGGAGCCAAAAATCCATATGTGCTTACTTTTGTGACTTTTATTCTTCTAACACTCACTGAAGCACGAGTGCAGCCTCCTTGCTTTCTGTGCACTGCATTGGGAGCAGCAGAACCTGCCTCCTGTCCTGCTGATCACCTGCAGCATGTCCCCTGTCATCTGTGATGAGCTTACTGTGTGCTTTGATCCTAAGCAAAATTCAGGCATGTCTTGGACCCCAGGTAGAGCATTTGGAGCACACAGGTGTATGTTAGCTATTGGTGCATTTGTGATGAGCACTTCTGTACGATATTGGGAAAGAAAGTGGATCAGATTGCATGCAGTAGCAGCTTCAAAGACCTCTAAGGAAATGAAGATTAATTAAAAGCACTGTTTTATCTACAGACTTGGCTGAGATGCTTGTTCAGAAAGGTGTGTCATCACGAAGGAGAGGCTGGATGCAGGTTCTTCATGCAGTTACCTACTTAAAAAAAAAATATATATATATTTTAGGTAGATTTCATCCCTTGGAAGAAATTCATGTTCTCTACTGTCCATTAATAGAATGGAAACATATTTTCAGCTTAGTATGCCATACTTGTAAGACCAATATTTACTATGTACATTGTCACTCGGGGAGAAATCTAAGCCCATTTGAAGCGGGCGTAGAAAGCTTCCTGGTAATCAGAGGTGTAGTTTTCTGTTCGATTGCGCTATCCCTAAATCCTACAGAAGGTTTCAGTTGTTGGACTGCACTGTTGTGTATTTTTTAGTTATTCCGTACCTGACACATCCTACAGTAGACCAGAAGAAGCCATGGTGGCCAGGGAGAAAGAAGAAGAAACAGTCTTTAAAAAGATGTTTCCATTTTGTATTTCCTGTCAGGTGCAGCAGAACTGTTGTTTTATTTTTCCATTCCCTGCTGAGCTTCCCTGCCAGAACAGGATTTGTCTTATATTAATTTGTTGTTATTGCCCATTTTGTATATCAGCACTGAATTAGAGCTGAGGTTTGGATGGGAATTAACACACTGTTTTTTGTTTACAGAAAGATTAGACACTATGTGTCAATTAGTAGACTGTGCAATGACAACAATAAGGTAAGTGACAATGATGATATGCTTACTTTTGTTTGAGCCCTAAATACTACAAAATCATGGAAAAGTTCTGACTAACTGGATTTCTCATACTGATTTGTAGGTGGAGAAGACGTGTGAACGTGTTCAGGCTGAATCTCAGACAGGTATGACATACCTGTTCTGTCTTCCCAAGTGGGGATTATACCTGGGGAAAGAAAGAGGCTGCTTTGTCGTGGTCTGACTGAAAACCATGGCTTCCCAGGACAGCCTGAGCAGTACTGGTTAGCTAGCAGTGAACTGGAAATGCAGCTCTAAAGGCAGCAAAATACATACAAGCTCTGTCTACCTGCCACGTTTGTCTTAGAAGTGACATAAAGCAACCCACCCTTGAGAACGCAGTGTTGTGGCAGGGCTGGATTTGGTGTCAGGTTTCAGTTGTAGGTAGCAGATCCCTGTGGCAGTTACAGATACCAAGGATGCCACCTAGTCAGCGTGTAGCTGCGGCTGATCTATAGCTGGTGGCATGTATGCTCGCATTGCTTCTGACTGTACAGTGGAGCATTTGCACGTGGGTGGAAATGAGGATCACCACCACCACCGCTCATCCCTATCCCAGGTATCCGCACTGCAGTCAAGGCATCTTTGGCATCCGTGCCACATGTAGCTGTTAACTGCAGTGCTGGTAGCGCAGGCTGTGTCTGCTGGAGTCTGTAAGGGATCTGGGACGCATTGCCTGGTTTGCTAGTGCATAGTGGCCTTTGGGATACCAGTTCTTTGTGGCAGTTGGGTGAACTCAGGTGTGTTGCATGAGCTGTATTCACAGCTACGCTTACCCAGTGCCAAGGGAGGAACGTTTCCCTCCACACTCTGGTAGGCCCATTCTGAAAGAAGCACTTTGGCATGTTTTGCCAGAGAGCATGATTGGGTTCATGGCACTGTAATTGGGCAAGAGTTTAAAAATGAGCTTTCACTGGCCGTCACCTGCTGGAGCATTCTGCTCAGTGCCGCTCAGCTGCTGTCAGGCTTTCTCTGGGCTCCAGTTACTTTAACATACTTCTTAGGCAGTTTATGTCATTGTACGGTATCATTTTCTCAACAGATATTCAGACTTCCAGACACAAAGACAGAAGGAAAGGATCACTAGATGTCAGATCCACAACATCACGAGGGAGTGATGGTACGTTAAACATGCAGATTTTTTTCATACTTATAAATATTCAAATTTGTATGCACATGCATACAACAGGCATACAAATACAGATAAGTATGTATGTGTATATAAGTGTATATACAGACACTGATAAAATACCAGGTCATCAATCTATGAACATCTTTACATTTGTGAACAGCCCCATTTTCTTCTCTTGAACTTCTTTGAACCCTTTTTTGAACCAATGAAGAGTGGAAGGCTGTCATCTTCCATCCTGCATGGAAGGCCTCACGAGATTCAGTAGAAATACTTCAAATATAAATGGCAGATGCTAAAACTTAACGAATTACTACATTTCTTACCTCTTCTCTAGATAAAAAATATGAAGATAATTTTCTTGTTTTCTTTTCTCTGCATTGTATTGCACTTCATCATATCACCCCAACCTTGATAAACGAGACACATATTCAAAAGTTTTGCTTATACTTGCATAGTTCTGTTAAAGCATGGATTGTTACAGTACTAGTGAAACATGGAAGGCAGTGAGAATACAATCATGCCCCAGTATGACAAAAATAGCATTGAGTGCTCAGCACAAAGTAACAGAGATGTGTCTGTATTTTGTAGGTAGCACAACATAATTATCTAGAAAAATCTCATCTTGGCCTTTTCTCTGCAAAACCAGAATTGCTAACTGATATAAAACACTTGCTTTTCAATTTCCAATGAACAAGAGGCCAGAACCTCTGCTGTTCTAATTTGGCATAGCTATCTTCACTTCAAAGGAGCTTCACTGATTTACCTCAGCACGGAAGCTGACTCATTATGGCTTGTCATGTTGAACCAGGCAGGGAAAGTATTTGTATCCAATAAAATCCTAAATGCAGCCGTTATCTACATGCACCGGCCAGTTTATACACACACATCTATACAGTCTTTTGACTGAGTAGTTCCTTAAATATTTCAATTAGTTTATGATTTTGCCAGGCTGTTATAGCTAAGTTCAGCGAGCATCTCCTTACACCTGTGTGTCCCCAGCATAACAAGCATGTGTGCCATCCTGCAGTAGATCACTTGTGAAGGGCACAGCAGGGTAACCGCTCAGAAAACCAACCTAGATGTCTTGGCTGCAGCCTCCAGCCATGCCACCAACGCAGGGTACTGATTGTGCTTTGTTCACCACACAGGCAGCTCACAAAGGCGGCACTCTTCTATGGCCAGGATACATTCCATGACTATTGAAGCACCCATCACCAAGGTAATGTGCAGCTGTGGCTGGCTGTTCGTTGTCAGTTGTGCTGTACAGGAATCCCAGAGCACAGCGCTCCAGCACAGCCCCTAGGCTGAGGAGCGAGGCAGCGCTGGCCTCCAGTGCAGCTTCTTGCCCTGTTCTGCCTGTCACCAGACACCTTGGACTGAGCTCTGCCAAGCAGAGTGCCCTCCCTTTTTTCCAGCCACAGCACAACCCTTTTTGAAGGACTCTTATCTGTGGGGAGGAGGGGACTAGAGTTCCTCCTTCTTACTTACGCATTGTAAACTGCCTTCTGAAACCGCTCAAAGTTGTGCCAAAAATCAGCTCATAAACGAGACCCAAATAGAAGAAGGTTATAGTAAATGCATTCAGAGTCATTTTGAGGCTGTGCCTTGAACGAGAAAGTTATTAGTAAGACCGCTGTCTTCAAGGCCATGATCTTATTCCTAAAGTCAGTAGCAAACATCAGTGTTTTATTAACATCCCTTTCACTTTGCTTCTCCCACATGTGGATTAAAGTTTTAGATCTCATTTAGTTGCTGTGAGTTTTCCATAATAATAAATCTGTTCTTTCTTAAATCACTTTTAAATTCAAAGCATGTCTGATGTTAAACTAGGTAATAAACATCATCAATGCTGCACAAGAAAGCAGTCCTATGCCAGTTGCAGAAGCTTTAGACCGAGTTTTGGAGATATTAAGAACCACTGAGTTGTACTCTCCACAACTGGGGACGAAAGATGAGGATCCACATACAAGTGACCTCGTTGGAGGGTTGATGACAGTAAGTACACGCTGCCACAAGCAGCTGTTGGTTAATGTTCTGCTACCTGATGGTCCTGGTTACCTGACCTTTATCATCTGGCACATGCTTTGCCAGTGAAATGCTATATTTTCATAAAAAACTGAATCCCTCTTTTTTTGTTTTCTTCCCATCCACCCCACTTTATTAAAGCATCTCTGGAATAAAATGGACCAGTTCCTTTGAAGCATTAGTTTCATTCAATGTGGGAAGGGAAAACACTTCTTTTTTTCACTGTGTTTCATTTCAGAAAAGTATAGATGGAAGAGGAAGAAAGAAAGACAGCTAGATAGGATTAGAATGGAATGACTAAAAAATATGTGACTAACCAGTATGTGTTTTCAGAGGAATGCAAAATGCTTTTTTGTTGCTAGTTCTTGGATTATATTTGAACTTGCAGAGATTCATAGAAAGATCAGTGCTTTGAGCTAAGAACATGAATGTTCAGATATTAAAACACAATCACACTCCACAGAATTCATGATTTAAATAAATAAGGCAAGAAAAAGACTGAAGGCAGCATATATTATGTTATTATGTTATCTAAAAAGGAACAGGGACATTGGAAATAGAAGTGTAGTACTGAAAGTTGAACAAAGGGCACATAGCAAAGCAAAGAAAGGAACCTTCAGAGTCTGGAGTGTGGCCCTCCTGGTGTTAACTAGATGAACTTGGATGAATGTTACCTGTGCCTTCAGGATATGTGTTCCCACTAGCCTGTAAGTTGCATGTAAAAAGCAACCTTAGGAGGAAACAAACAAACAAAAAAAAGTGTGTGAGATGGGATCACAAGATGCAAGCTTTTCAGAGATGTCTCTGGGCTGTTATCGTTCCATGCTCAGGACAAATGTGCAGTGTCCATTAACATCTTGAAACAGTTTTACGTAAATTTTTGCATTATAAAATAGCCCAGCAAATGTCTAATCAGGAGAAACATACCAGAGGCTTCAAGAATTCCAGAAGACCAGAATGGCTCATACAGAGTTGAATTTACTAACTCAGGGGACTAAATATATTCTTACATTAACCATTCATATATGGGAGGAACAGTGATGCCTATTATCATTGGAGTCTCAAAGTGAATCTTTTCTCCTGCTGAATGCACGCAGCATGAACTCAGCCGGCCACTCCTCTTTGTGGTTTATTAGTTCTTTCCATACGTTTGTGTTCTGCTTGTAATTCAGTCCATGGTCCCAGAACATGCAGGTAACAAAGTGGCAAAATACAAAATCCTTACTGAAAATAAAACAAAGGCTATTTCATGGAGCAATCTGAGAAATCCATTTCAGAGTATATGGTGTATCTTGAGCTTTAGTGTGATTTGGGAGAGACATTTTTCCAGCAAAGGGTCTGTTGAAAACAGAATCTTATTATTCCATTTCGTGTTCAGAAGTTATATCTGAGGAGAGGAACAAGTAGTGGTTTATTGGATTTGAACTCTTAGGCAGAATTCATAATGGGAAGGGCATTTGGAGTTCAAAGATGGACTTGCCAGATACAGTTACACCGGCTATTTCAACTCTTTAAAAAATAATCTTTTATTCTGAAGGATACACAGCACCTGGTGTCCTAAATACTTGTCTCATAGCAGTGCAGTTGAAGAGTCATTGAGCCAATTACAGCAGTAGCACTCCTTTTTCTCTTAAAGCACAAAACTTCAGACTAATTTACTTACAAATTTGAAAAAAAAAAGAGCTTTAACACTTCCTGTAAGTGCAGGCATTGCACGTTCAGGCACAGCATCCAGATTTACCTCAGCTATGCTTGGAGCACATAACACAGTAAGTTGCATTCAGAAAGGCTGTTTTTTTAATAACTGTTTTTGCACATAGTGGGCTAAACCTTAATGTGCAGTAGCTAACAGTCTGTATATATCAGAACAGCAGGCAGAATTTGGGCCACAGCATTGAGAAGTATGAGCTGAGAGGTAAATATTAAGTGCATCATTCTGTTAGTTTTAATCCTTCAGCTCAGTCTGCACATCAGGCACCACGCCAGGATTAACCTCGGAGCACTGAGCTGGGGAATACATCCGGAAAGCCCCAGAGCAATCTTGCTCTGCAGTCCCAGCAACAAATCTGGAGATTCTGGTGCTGCTGTGGTGACCCCATCTGCCCACACCAGGGGAGGGCAGCAGAAGCTGTCTCCATCCATGCCCTCCCACCACCCACCTGTGCTTGTTGATGGGAAGTGTGCAGACACATGGTGTCTGCTTTGTGGCATACACCCAGAGCCGGTGCCTGTGTTGCCCAAACAAGGGTGCACATGGGGCTATAATTCCAGCCTCCAGCTGCACCTGAGAAATTCAAGTTTGTTCACACAGTGAACAAACTATCAGTTCACACCGTTTCCCGCATCTTGCAGTTTCTCATCCGTTACGAGCTGTATGTAAAATAAATGTAGCAGAAGGAGCTTTGAGGACTACGACAGGTCATAATCTAGCTCTCTGAAGTCACTGTGCTACTACTTGTTGCCATCGTCTTACAGACCTCTTTTACACTACCCTGCATGTAACTCTCACCTTTCATTGAACAGGATGGTTTGCGAAGATTATCAGGGAACGAATACATATTGTCTGCAAAACGTAAGTCTGAATTTGGCGGTTACTGAGATGTTAAGATACTAAGCGGCAAAATGCAGTCAGATGTTTTTATTTATGACAATTGTTTGTTTTTATTTTAATTTATAAGCATTGTTCAGCTGCATTACTGAGCTTAACAGAAATGAGACTTACCAGGCACTAGTATAGAAAAGCAAACATGTACAATGAGTGAAAGCGTATCTCAGAGTTACTTGTAGTGATCTGCAAATATATTCCTCACCAGAAACGCACCAGGTCGCTGGCAGTCTGATCTCTCCCATCTCCCTCAATGACATACCCCCACGGATAACACAGGCAATGGAAAATGAAGAACACTGGGATTTTGATATCTTTGAACTTGAGGCTGCCACACACAAAAGGTCAGTAAACTCAAGGGCTCAAAAATTGCATTTGCTGAAACCTGACTTAAATATCATCCTGTAATCAGCTCTTCAATTTCTCCACCTGTGCTTTTCAAATTGGATTACTTTATTTTCAAAGGCAAATGTTTGAAATTTTCTCATCATGTATGAACCTATGAGATATCTTTTGCTTCACCACACACTATTTCTTGCAGATTCCCAGTGCGTGTAACGAAGATTATACACCTTTACATAGTATAATAATAAAACAACATCCTTTTACAAGCCTTCCTTTTCTCTTTTCAAAAACAGAAAAGTTCTACAAATCAAATTGTTGTCTTGTAGGGATTCAAATTCACGTTGTGTCCAACTACACACTGAGTTGGCATGCTGGTCCTAATTTGGTCAGTTGGTATCAATCATGCTTTATTTTCTCTCCATGTAATTGGGTAGTTTTTATTCAAATACAGCTTTGCAGCAGCTTTCTCATTGCCTTTCCCTGGGATTAAAGGAAGGTCTTTGTTCTAAAAACTTAGCAGGCTACGCTTTATGTATAAGATCAACTGAAGAATATTTTCTGATGAAAAGTAAAGCACACAATTTCCATCACAGGCGTTTTCAAAGCAGATCAGCAGTTTTGATAGTCAGTACTTTGTTAGTAGCAAATCTTCCCGCTACGACTGTAAATTGTTCTTTCTGTTTAGATCCTTGGTTTTATTTCCTGATGGCTATCAAAAATTCTCCTCTGGGTCTACTTTCATGTATCATGCTTTGTCTTAGCTTAAA
The DNA here is from genome assembly GCA_013399715.1 of Alectura lathami. NCBI lineage: Eukaryota > Metazoa > Chordata > Aves > Galliformes > Megapodiidae > Alectura > Alectura lathami. Next base: position 76,570 of record VXAV01003958.1, read on the forward strand.
GCTGCTGCGAGATTGCGATTTGGAGGCTAGATCCTGCAGTAAATTGACTGTCTTAAGCCCCCATCAAAAACCCAGATCCATAAGAGCTTTGTAAGATGTTTACAAACGATGTCTAAGCAAGATACCAAGGCATTCAATTAACACATACGCACTTCAATTTTAGACCATGAGTTAAGAGCCAAAAAAAAACAAAAGAAAGAGTGAAAACATTCAGAGTTTTGTTCTTCCTTAAAGTGATATAACTTTAGATTTCTTTCTAAGTAAAATTTGCATCACTTTTGTCGCCACATCTTTATTTCTAATGAAGTACTTTAGATACAGTGATTAAAAAAAAAAAAAAAAAAGTTAACCTAGTCAGTCTGATTTGCAACATTTAATATGCACATTGCAGTAACTTACAGAACTAAATATCCTAGGCAACAAGCATGAGATGACCGGATAGGTTTCTCTGTTCTGGTTGATTTGAAGAGACCAAAGGGGGACAAAGAGGTGTTTTGGTGTCTACGCTCTCATCAAAGGTATAATCATTAGATTGCCTCCTGCTGCCTTTAAATAAAGGCCACACATTTATTAAGGCAATTAAGGTGATCTTCAATCAATCACAGCTATGAATATATTATCAGTACTGTCTTCAAGTCTAAGCAGACATGGAGCAGTACAGCCAGGATACCTCATTCAGCCTAAGCTTAGTGCAGTAGGCACTGCAGTTCCCTGACACAGAAACCCCGACAGATCCGCGGCAGTGCTGTGTGGTGCTAACGACCTAGCGCCCTGTGAAATCCCAGTCAGCTCCCGTTCTCACTTGCTCAGCTCCCGTTCTCAGTTGCTTCCTTCAGAAGGCTTCCATAGCTCATCCTCTGTGGCACGCAAAGTCAGTGAGCAACGGAAGCCTTCATGTGCTCAGTGTAAAAGAAATGGAGCATGTCTACAGAGCAGAAGGAGTAGTGATTGCAGCATTGCAAGAAATCCTTAACCTAAGTGTAAACCAGCCAGTTTAGGAAATGGGCAGTACTGGGATCACCTCCCTGCTCCTGTGCGCGGTGTTTGTTTCATTTTGGCTGCAGTCTGCTCTTACCCAACATAGCCCCCCCCAGGCCCCAAAATGCTGCTACATGGAGTACAGCAGCAAGATAGTGCCTGAAGTGTCAGGAAGTGGCCCATTCTGAGAGTCTGCATGTGATAGGAAGACAGAAGATTTCTACAGATCTGGATTGCAGTTCTGTAACAAGCAAGCCCATGTACTGATCTGGCATACCTCTGGTTAGAACGCTGTACAGATGTGTACTGTTCGCAGGGTGTAAAACTCTTTCAACCTCATTTGTTTTAAAACTTTGTGTTTGTTTTTCTTCACAGGCCTTTGGTTTATCTGGGTCTCAAAATATTTGCTCGCTTTGGTATCTGTGAATTCCTCAACTGTTCAGAATCAACCCTGAGGTCGTGGTTACAGGTTATTGAAGCCAACTACCATTCCTCCAACTCCTATCATAATTCTACCCATTCGGCAGATGTGCTACATGCCACTGCATACTTCTTGTCTAAAGAAAGAGTAAAGGTGAGTCCACATTTGTAAGAAACAGTGTAGGTGAGAAGTACAGGTGGGATTAAAAGAAGATCACTCAGTTAAAGACACCAAGACCCAAATGTCCAGCTAGTGCCAACCAGTTTGTTAGCTCTCAGGTCAAAGAACTGAGCTGCTTTAGGTGAGTTCTAGGATCTGTCATACAGTGTGTGTGGAACAGTGGACACTAGTATCACAGGAATTGAGCTGCTCTTGGTGAGTGAGTAAGATGGCCTCCTTTTAAAACCAAACTTCCTGGTATAGATCAATTTTCTCATATAGGTGAGCTAATAAAACAATTATTTTTTGATGGTCCCCACAAACACAGATTTAATAAATTGTTGTTTCTTATGCCTTGTGATGGTTGTTTTGCAGAAAATTCCCAGGACAATATAGGCCACCAAATATGTTTGGTGCTTCCAAAGCTGTATCACCCACTGGCCTGAGGCTTAAAGGGACTGCATTGGAGGAGAGTGTTGACACAGATTACTTGTTGAAATTCCTTGTACCATAATGCCTACTGGTGCATTAGAGCTGCTGACAGCCAGAATAAATCAGAGCAGCCTTTGTTCTCACACCCAGAGGGCATACTGGGGTGTGAGAAGGGGAACTGACACAGCGCTTGCACAGTGGATGGCAGTACATGTTTCTGAGTTGCATTTTTGGGCAGAAATTTGTACCTTGAACTGGCCTGCCTAAGGATAGGGCTAGTGATGGGCACCTGGCTGAGACATTTGTGGCTGTAAACAAGCTTCTGACAGCTCATTAAAATTGCAGTAAGTCCCTTAACCTGGAGCTGCAGCTTATTAGTGTGCTCTCCAGAGGCTGACTCACAGATACTGTATGCCAAGAGGGAATAGAACTTCACTGGCTATTTGCAGTCCCTTACTTGCCAGAGGCTTAACTGGTCTTCCCAAGAATATCAATGAAAAACAGACAAGATCTGGAATCATTTCAGTGCCACAGAAACATGACTGCCTCCTCCTTTTCCAAAATGCTATTTGCATTCTTCTGTAGGCAGAGCAAAAGAAAAAAATGTTGCAATAGAAGAAGGAACAGAATCAAAGTTCAAGATTCCCTCTGTCTTCTCAGAGCTACAGCCCAGCTGCTTTTGTGTTCTCCAGAGTTCAACTTAAGTTAAATACAGAAGGCCAGATTCTGCTGCTCAGATTCACACTGAGATTCTTGCAGTAAATGAACTCGGTTCTTGTCCAGGAAAATTTCCTGGCTCCCAAATTGAAGGACGGTTCTCAGAATCATTTCCATTTCTGTGCTACAGGAGTTAACATGACAAAGTTAGAATCCTTGACCTGAAGTCAGAGGTAAAGGTACTGTAAATCCCTTCCAAGTTTGTTATGTCACTGTCGGGAAATAAGCATGAGATACACTGCTGTGGTCCTACAGGTCAAGCGTTCTCCAGTTTCTTGCTACTTCGCATCTGCACAGGTCTTTCTCAGCCAGACTGAGCACTGATCAGTATGTCCCTCTCAGGAGAACCTGTTCTAAAATTCCACTCCCCTTCATACCCCAGAAATATAATCCCATGAGCAGCAGCTGAAAGAAGGAAGTAAGAAGCTAACATACAGGAGATTGTATTTCAGACAATCGATTACAAACCTAGGGTAGAAATACATATTTTTTTTGCCTTGTTCTCTGCAAGACCCTTCTCACCGTACCCAGTGGATAGCATCCTTGCTCCATCAAAGTCAAGCTGCTGCATTAATTTCAGGAAGTAAAGGAGTGTACCATCTTTTCACCTAACAAGTCTGACCATTGTGAATGGTACAGTCACAGCCAGCAGAGAATTTGGACCTTAAATGAAACTAATTGGAAGGGAAATTATCTGTCCTGCTCCCAGATTCAGCTGGGAACACTTCTGCTCCTGTCTATTTAATTAAAATTTTAACATACGTGTTCTGTATTTAAGATTCAGCGTAAACACAGAATAGAGGCTAGTTTCAAAATGCGTACAGTAAAGATTTCGGAGATGCTTGGTTCTTTTTCTCCTCTATGCTATTAATACAGTATTAAAACTTACAGTGTAAAACCTTAAAAGTCAAATATTTTGTGTTTCATTATAGGGTAAATGTAACTAAACACGACACAATTATCAGTGTAAGCAGACAGAACACATGGAGTGCAGCATGCTAACAGAATCTGGATCTGACAGTGCCATGTAATTCTTCCATGGATCTAAACCATCAGGAATGTGTCACAGAATTCATATTAGCCCAGGACACTATTACAGATCTCGATGTATATGAAATATTCTTTACAAACCTCAAACCTAGCCAGCACGTAACCAGAATATGATTAGGATGCATCAAGTTTACAAAAGAAACAAAGGGATCTGGTGGAAATAGCGTAATTTTTAGCAGTAGGAGGCTTTTTTTCCAAGCTAAATACCCTAAATGAGTGAAGGTGGTTTATGTGCTGTTAGAAAACACAAACATTACTTTGCATTATTTAATTTGATGTGCTTTGTCAAAGGTATGGCTAAAGCAAAATTCAAGAAGCGCAACGTGACAAAAAAACGTCACGCAGTGTCCAATGAAGCTTACAATGAATTTTCCATTGCTCTGTCTAGAACATCTGACCCTTACTGATCGGCGGAGTTCTGGCTTTTCTCCCTTCGCAGCTTGGCTTAACCTTTATGGACAGAGTAGGGTTTCTAATGAGTCTGCCAGGAAAACTAAGCGTCTTTCTATTTTCAGCAAACTTTGGATCCAATTGATGAGGTTGCTGCACTTATTGCTGCCACAGTCCATGACGTGGATCACCCAGGAAGAACAAATTCTTTCCTGTGCAATGCTGGCAGTGAGCTAGCAATTCTCTACAATGACACCGCAGTGCTGGAGAGCCATCATGCTGCCCTGGCTTTCCAGCTCACCACCCGGGATGACAAATGCAATATATTTAAAAATATGGAAAGGTAAGCTTAAACTGCCCCCTGACATCTCTCCCTTTCTTTTGTGTAGCATGAGATAATGCAAACAAGCATCCTAGAGGAGGGTGTGCCTTGTGGATGACTGCATGTACACTTTGTGGAAGTTTTCTTCTAAGACTGTACAGTGCTTCTGCCTGTCCTGCACAGGCTTAAGAGTCATTCCATGCTTTCGGTTCCTCCTGTGAATAAAAAGACAGCCCTTGTCTAAGGAATTTACATGGAAATCCTGATGTTAGCAGCTCTAGGAGAATCATTTTGTATTACTGTAACACAGAAGATAAGCCGTGGCTGAGTGGGTATATGTTTGCTGGGTAGAACAAGGATGGAAAGAGTCAGGGAGTACTACAAAAACATCAAATGATTTGTTGCAATGGGGAGGATAGTGAAGGACCTGCTCTTCTCCTTCCCGCCCAGGAAAGATGTTTAGGGTGAAGGATGTGACCATTGCCTTGGCCCGTTCAAGATACAGCAGAAAAGTATTGCTGAAAACTTGGCTGGAGCTTGCACCATGGCTGAGTGTCTGAGCTAAAAGCCGTGGGAATACATTTGTGTGGCATGTCCTGGCAGCCCTCCTGAGTGGCTGGTGCCTCTGCTGCTGCCCAGCTCTCGCACTGTTTCTCCCAGAGATCCAGTCATGCCTCTAGCATACATGTCTCTGCACACCGAAGGATACTACATCCAGTGGAGGTGCAGCTACCCAAGTCTTTCTTACTATTCTTTCTTCCCGTAGCACCTGTCAGAAACACAAGCAGTCTTGAGCACTTGTGAGACTTGTTTTAGCAAGCAGCCCTTTGTGAACCAGCCAGCATTCTGAATTGTTTCCTTCTTTAAACAGGAATGAGTATCGAACCCTTCGTCAAGCCATTATTGACATGGTCTTAGCAACAGAAATGACAAAGCACTTTGAGCATGTCAACAAGTTTGTCAACAGCATTAATAAACCCTTGGCAGCGCTAGAAGAAAATGGGGTAAGCAACTCTGCAAATCCTCCTTAAAATGATTAGGCAGGGACTGGGAACCCTTGGCAGTAGGAAACCTCCACATGGTATTCTGAGAAAGTTCATGAGAAACATGGAGAAAAAGAGATTAGAAATGTGTCTTTCACCTCTGGGCTTGAATGCCCTTCTACCTAATGTCATCGTTGTCCAATATGAGGAGGAGTGGGACTCGGTTCCTATTAATATTGCAGCACTACAATGTTTTATGAGATCCAGCCAAGTACTTGGGACCAGAAGCTTGGCCTCTAGCATTTCCTGTTAAAAATGCCATTTTGACGAACCCAGTCACTCCCTGAGAGAGTGCTGGTGGCAAGACCTGGCATTCCAGTTGGCCATTTCTGCAAAGGGGCTGAGATGTGCCTCAGAACAGAAGCTGGATTACCCCCCCACTCACCACGGGAGCCGCTGGTGCTGCGGCGTAAGGGCGGGTGCACGGACTGCCAGAGGGCACCTTCTGGGGAAAGGAGGGCCCTCAGCCTTCAGGGCTGCCTGGCAGCATTCATGGGTTTTCTGCCTAGTTTCTTTTTAAATCTTTAAAATAGATGACAGTGGCATTATGTATCATATAGATGTAATCAATAGCCATCTGGAACCCCATGGACACAGTGAAATTGCCTGTTAGGAACTCATTCTAAAAAACCGCACCAGTTTCAGTAACAGCTTCAACCAGCAGTTTTGTTGCCAGTAAGAGCAGCGTATAATTTTGTTGGAATGGCTTTTGCAAAGAGAAGATTTTCAGAAATGGTTATCATAAAGTTTGCAACAGTGGCAAAGTCCTGTAGGAGCTGTAAGGGTTTTCTCTGTTTTCTTACCATGTTTTTTTCAGAAAGCCACATTTATGACTATGGTGTGTAGTGGGGGGGAGGGCAGGCTTTCTATTATCAGAAGGTGGGAAGGGGGCAGACCTTGCTCCTCACCCACCAGAAGCAGACTGGAGCTTAAATGGAGGAGAGTACCTTTGTCCACAAGAGTGTGTGCTAGAATTAGCTTTGTTCTTGGCACCCAGTGATGCTAATGAGAACTACGTGAAAGCGGAGCCAATGTCCCAGCAGGCCGCTGGTTTCACTGCCTTAACCCAGGAGAAAGGCTGCTCATTCTGTGGCTATGAAGTATTTTCCCCAGACAGCTCCACGTTGCAGAATGTGGCTTAAAGTCACAGACAAATATTGTTGATTTCAGTGGGTAATGTACTGGACCCTGTGTAACTATGAAGTTCACTGCCCAGGAAATATCTGCGCTTTGTTTTAAGTGCGTGTTCACTGCTGCCAGAACCTAGAGAAGACCAGAACTAGGTTGCGCATACACATGTCCTTAGGTTGAACATTTAATAGGTAAGCCTTTGTTATCACAGTTGATCTACCTATTACAAATAAAGGAAGGATGGTGAAAGAACAGGACTACCACCATCTCTTCAGCCCAAAGGCTTCATTTATACGCACGCTACGATGCAGTCAGGCCTTAACTGTGGTGTCAGATTCTGCTTCTCAGTGACACTCTTCTCTGACTTCAGAGTCCCTTTGCTGTCCACTGGCTTGTCACGCCGTTTTCAGTTATCACCCACCTTTCTGCTCCTTGGCTTCTCACTAGCTCTGCCTCTCTTCTTTTCCCAGCACTAGTTCCTCATTCAGCAAGTCCCTCCTTTTTCAGCCTTCTTCCCCTCTTCCAGTGGCATTGCCATGCTAGTCTATTTTCTCCTTCACAGTTCCCAGGATTTTAGTGCCACTCTACTCATTTTCTCCTCCATTTTTGCATTCAAATCAAGCAAAATCCTCTTTCTCCCTGCTTCTGTTTCTCTGCAAGTTTTGTTTACTGCAAGTAGTGGAGAGACAGGCTCCCTGTTCTTAGTTATAAAACCTGGATCTGGACAGTTTCTGCTCCAGCACAGCCAAGAACTACAGCTGCAGCGAGAGTCCCGTTCAGTCCCAGGCTCCAGCAATTCCTATTGAATCTACACAAACCACATCTTTTTTTCCTGAAGTTTGTAACATGTCCAGCAGCTTTTCACAGAGATGGTGACTGGCTTACCCCAAAACCATCCCTCCAACTAAATTCCAGGTCCTCGCTCATAAAGATGTGAGGGTATTTAGAAAAGAAACAGCAGCAATTTTAACATCAGCATGAAAAGCTTGTTTCCCCATACCACATATTCAGAAGCGACCAAATCATTTTAACTGCAATTTTCAGGAAGAAAAAAAAATATTTGCCTGAGGCAGACACCTGGTGGGGAAGGTTCAACCAAACAACTTCAATTGGCAGTTGTGAACAGTATAAAACAAAATCTTTGAATGTGAAGTATCAGCCTGCAGGCTAGCCCACAACTGCTGCTGTAGATGACCAAGCTGTTTCATTGCAGATCTTTCTTTAAAAAAAAAATATATATATATATATATTAATTCATGATTGAGGAGTTTTCCACAGAACTAGTTTTTTTTTTGTAGAACAATGTTAATATATTTGAATGCTTGGTAAACGTTTGGTTTAGGATATCTTAATGGAAACATAAGGACAGCAAAATGGGTGGAAAATTGTGAGGGTAAATGTTTCTCTGCTCAGTTCCTTGATTGTAACAACCAAGGAAAAAAAAAAAAAAAAGGAGAAGTAATTCTTAGTAGATTACAATCAACTAAGCTAGCCCCAAGAAACAGAGTGCAGCAGCTTTGTGAGCAGCAGCACCCATCCAAAGAGCCGCTCTCCTGTTCCTGCCTGTTACGGGGAGCTGGTTGGCTGCTGTGTCGTGGGCCTGTACAGACAGGCAGTAAAAATAAGGACAGTGACAAACACAAATCGAAGTTTAATCCTGCCTTTGCGCCCCACAGGCTGTAGGGAAACAATCTGCCGCACAAGGCACTTGCAAGGCTAGGAAGGAAGGAAAAGGAAATATATTTTTTATTGAAATTGAGAAGCAAAATGTTTCCCTTTTTAGTTGGTAGTTTCTCAGTTGAGCAGGTTCCTATTACAAGGCCTGTAACGTGTGAGTGGGCGAAACCAATCATTTGCTGTGCTTGTTACTAGCAGAAAACACTGACAGATCCCCTTTCAAGTCTGGTCGTATATCTGGCTGCAGCGGCAGCGTGTGTTTCCTGGCCCTGTTTCCAGTCATGGCTGTGACTCAGGGTAATGTTTGCAGGCTGAGCTGCCAACCATGTGTTCCAAATGGGACAGTTCCACTTATTTTTTTTATTATTATTATTTATTATTTTTGTACAAATTTGTTCAAAGAGCCATGCTGAGAAGCTGCTCTGTTTGTTTCCTTTCTTCTTTTGTTTCACAAACTGAAAAAAATCCTTTCCAGCTCCAGCATCCTCTATCCTCCCATTTCCCTTCATGATGTCACCTAAGCCTATGACAGGAAGCCAACATCTGACACGCAGAGACACCTCTGCACTCTGAGCAGGATGCTGGGACTAAGCAGAGTTAGCACGTTTTATTCCCAAGACATCCGCATCCAGCAAGCAGAGCTGCGCCCTCGGTCTGAACAGACCACGGAGGCAAACATCCTTTCTTGATTCCTGGTGGCTCAGCCAGTGGGATATTTTCTACTATCCTCAACTGAAAGAGCTGTAATCATTTTCAGTGCCTAGTTTTCACACATTGCTTGTGTTTCTGAAGCTTCCATCACTTTACAGTGACTTCCTTGCATGATTTTTCCACGCATTTGGAGACCTACTAAACTCACTTTGTCTCATCAGTACTTTCCCTTCTGCATATCTAAACATGAGGGAAAAGAATCAATTTGAGAATCGCATTTTGGTAGGAACTGTGGAGCTGGTGTTTCCAAACCAGCATCCTACCAAATAATTTTTAGATCATTAATTGTCATTTTCTTCCCTTAGGATGGACTTTCTTCCCCAGAAGAAGTTTCTTCTGAAAAATATGTCCTAATAAAAGATCAGAATGGTTCTGCTGCTTTGTAGAAGCTGACTAGTATCTCCCTCTTTGTACAAGTACTGCAGGAACTGGCGGCTTATTGTTCTCCTTATTATCATCAGTATTGTTCATGTTTCTCCATCACTGCACTGCGTATAGACCAAGGCCTTGTTGGGTGCTAGGGAAGTCTGTTCCTTGCTTCAAAGAGTTTTTATTCTGAGTAGAAGACAAGAGACCTTGTTGTAAACTTCTGTACCTACCCAACCCAAAAAGAGGTCTTTATACGTAATTTTTTAAAGATATTTTAATCCTGAATGCGTGTCTTTGGAAACTCAGTTCATCAGAGCTCCACAGAAAATACCTTCTAATCTGGATCTGGGGAGCCTCTACTCATATTAGCTGTATGCTGGCTCCAAATACGGAGTTCTGCTGACGTGCTTTTACGTGCAGCCTGGGAACCAAGTATAAGCCACGTGTGGGCTGAAACCTTTCCTAGACTTGCAGAGGACAGACGAGGCTGTACAGAAGCATGTTTTTAATATGTTGCTGTAATACCAACAAACTCTCAGAAAGCAAAATTCCCAGTCAGGTCAGAGACTGGGCTAGCATGGCTCTGGTGGAAGGGAGAGCAGGAGCGTGCCTGGGAGGCAGCGTGGGACCTGACCCTCCCAAGGCAGCGGTGCTGTCAGTATGATCAATGCTCACACTGATGAGGTTTGCATGCAGAGGATGGCCGCGCGTCCTGGGCCACTCCTTCTTCTGTTAAACCAGCTATTCCACTGTTGATGTACAAGTCCATTAATCCTTGGGTTTCAGCAGAGAATTGCATTCTTCTGCCGCTATGTGCGCAGTGATGAATGGCTCCTCTCCACGCTTCTAAGGAGGCAGATAAGGCATAGAGGGATTAGGTGACTTGCCCAAAGATGCCCAAGAGATCTGTCACCAAGACAGTGAACAAATCCAGAAACTGGAGTTCAGTGCTAGTTCAGAGCTGTGGCTAACATTCATAATCCCCCTGTAAATTCGGCTGGACATCAGATACAGTACTCTGCAAGAGGACTGATCTATGTAGGATCTGCTGAAAACATTCCCAAGGCACAAAGCTTTTGAGTAAGTGTGCAGAGCTCTTGCTAATGGATTGCTTTTAATTCTCAAATGTTACAGAATAATGGTGATGGGGATTCAATCAAAACAGTTCTCACATCTCCTGAAAACCGCATCCTTATCAAACGCATGTTGATAAAGTGTGCAGACATTTCTAATCCATGCAGACCCATGGAGCAGTGCATAGAGTGGGCTGGACGCATCTCTGAGGAGTACTTTGCACAGGTAAGGCAGCTAAAAAGCGCTGCTGAAATTCCCCCAAAACATCTAAGGGGGGCACTGCACAATGTGAAAAACACCAATGTTTTAATTTGAAATGATGGGATATTACCATGCCAATACCTGGCTAGATACGTTTGGACAGAAGAAAGTTGTCATCTACAATGTAGCTTTTGAAAAACGGAAGCTTTCAAGTTGTTGAGTTTGCAGCTTTTTTTTTTTTTTTTTTTTTTTTTTTTTTTTTTGGTGGTGTGTGTTTTGCCTGTAAATGCGTCCCTATCACAAAAGGCAGAGGACAGGTGCCTTCTGCGCTTCTGTGTGCTGGCTGTGTCTTGAGAAGAGAATCTTCAGGTTCTACTGTTAGCATGTGAGCAGCACTCATTCCAAAAAGTGCTCTAAGACCTTAGCAGTCCATGCTGAAGAAAGGTTTTAGGAAGACGGGGACAAGGCGCAGGCAGAGTCACTATTACAGAACATAGACTAAATACAGAAGTTGGGCTTTGATACCTTAAGGGGGAAAAAGAGGATTAAAAAAAAAAAAAACAAAAAACAAAAAACTTTTCCACCTCTGATTTGTACAGAATGCAGCTTCTGTTAGCGACTGACAATGGATACGCGTTTCAGCTCCAAACCAGTCGTAACTTAAATCAGCAACGCAGTTACTCAGGGTCACCTTTGTGTGTGAATGCAGAAGGTAAATGTGCCACTTTGTGGGAAATGCTGGAAGGCACTCTGCAGCTCCTGCCTGGCTGAGAACCGTGCACGTAGGTGCTTAAGACTGAGTTGCTACTTCTTCAAATTTGTCCAGGTTTCTCTGTTTATTTAGCAGTTGCATGCTCCAGTCAGTGCCAAACAATCTGCTGCTACAAGAAGCCGTTAATGGAATGTGTTGTAGAATAATCACAAGCGTGTTCTTTGCAGACTGATGAAGAGAAGAGGCAAGGCTTACCTGTTGTGATGCCAGTTTTTGACAGAAATACTTGCAGCATCCCCAAGTCCCAAATATCATTCATTGACTACTTCATCACTGACATGTTTGACGCCTGGGATGGTAAGCAAAACTGCTGTATTTTCTGACAATAAGTATTTTGGAAACATTTGAAACTATACTGTGATATCAGATTGCTTTCTTACATCTCTTAGAGAAAAGGGAAGACATGCATTGTTCAAGTAAGCTTACCAACTTCATTACTGCTTGGAAGCATTTTGACACTGCTACAAGCCATTCCAGTGGCTTCTCTTTCATATATTAGTTTCAGACAATGTTTAACTTTCTTCGTTTTAATGTTGCTTCTCTGTAAACGGCGGGCCGAACGCATTCTTTTTGACAGCACTTTGGGCACCATCATTTTGTCCATGTTAATATCGGTTACTCCTCAAGACAAATTTCTGCAGTCTGGAAACTGCCTGGGGGAGCAACTATTTCCTTCCAAGTGCTGCCTCTGTGGCGAAAGCGGTCAGAAATGTGACTCTCCTGACTGCCAGATCGTGACATGTGACTGAGATTTGAGGAAGCAGGATAATTACAAGCATAACTGGTTATGTCCCTCCTGGAAGGCTGCGTACCTTTGCTGGCGCTTGCCATACCAGTATTAAGCAGACTCTCAGAACTGTTCTCAGTAGCCTGGGAAGAGACATGAGTGATGAGAGCTATAACGCCAGAGACAGTTCAACTATCAGTACGACAGATTTAAGCTTGCCTACTTAACACAGTTGCCCGGACATTTCAAGTGATATTTAAGCAGACAGCATCATGTGACTGTTCCAATTCTGCAAACTAAATACACTCTGCCCTTTCTTCCCTAGCATTTGCAGACCTGCCAAATTTGATGCAGCATCTGGATAATAACTTTAAATACTGGAAAGGACTAGATGAAAGGAAGCTGCGGAGCCTTCGACCACCACCACCACCACCAGAATAGCAGTTGGACTATGGTGTGTAATTTACTAACCAGATGCGTATTTATTCAAGCTCACTTCTGTTCATGTGATTTGAGATTTGTTTTGGTCTCTTCAGTATTACAGTAAGGATAGCCCATGCGCTTGGGGAACTTTCAGGCTCGAGAGAACATGAGGTCAGCAGCTGACTTCCACAAACGACCGTGTGTGGACTCCAACGAGATAAGCCCATCAAGTGGAATTACACTGGATTGCTGCAGTGCTTGTACTGAGGAGGGTTTAGTAGTGAACATAGTTTTGCGCTATCTTCGTACCAGTATGTGAAGCTGGAAGACCTTGAAGAATCCTTATAAAAAGGACATTCTTTAGAAGATTTTGCTTAATCCTCAATTCTGCAAGTGAAGAAAAAATATCTATAAATAGTGACTCACAGCTTTTATGAGAAAGCTACATGCTTTTTATAAGCACTTAAGACAGTTACATAGAACAATCAGACATTTAAAATGCAACTCTCCATGAAGGAATTTTTGATCTATGAAAAATAGATGTACTCTATTTTTTCACATCACAGAAGGTGCAATCATTCACTTCTGAGCACTACTGAAAGTGAGTTCTCTTTAAGAAATTTAGTAGCATATGTAAAAAATAACACAAGAATTTTTGAGGTTGATCGTTAGCATCTATGATTAAAATGATATGTTTTATTTATTTTGTTAGATGTTCAATATTTTCTATGAATTTATAAATACTTAAAAGCCAAAGCCAACTTTAGATGCATTACAAATTTACATGATTCATACTCATTAATATACATTTAATTGATGTACAGACCTTTTATTTTCATAATGCAAATACAAAATACTATACAATGATACGTTTTTATTGCACTGTAAGGATAGATGTGTATGTTTAAATATTGTCTGATTTATGTTAATTAAAGTAAGTTTTATTGCAAAGGTCTCACTTGAGAAGAGTAGAATAAACCAGAAATGTATACTGAGCACCAGAACTGCAGTAGTTCTCCCACAAACCAGTGATGACCACCTGATCTTCCCTTGGCTACAAAAGATGATAATACATTGGAACTTTTTGTTTTCTCCCGTGGGATTTTATGACTGAATTCCCTGTCAAAGTCTGCCTTATTTTATATAGTATTTCTACAAAGCATTCCACAGCATATATGAAGAGGTAATACTACACATCTAATGAATTTCAACATTTTATAGCCTATGTATTTTCCTCTGCCATGAAAGAAACAGAAAATAAAACCACCAACAAAAACATTTAACTCTAAAAGTTTGTAAAGGCTGTGTACCTTCACAATTTGAATGAAACCTTCACAGCAAACACCAGAAAATAATAAAATGTATATATTTTAAGAAGTGTCAAGGCCCGACCCACTTCATTTGGAACGTATATGTACTATGTAGTTTGCAGGCTAACAGATGCAAGACATTCTTTAAAAACTGCTGTCTGGGGAAGGGAGGAGTTGAGGGGCTGGATTGGCAGAAGAGTGATGAAAGGTGGCGTAAGGCTAGCGAGTCCCTCTGTGGCCTGCTCTTGGCACACCCGTCAAACCCTGGTGCGCTGGGACAACACCCCACACAGCCAGAGGCAGTGCTGTGCTGCGCCGCACAGAAGGCCTACAGGAGCATCCTGTCAGCCTTCCCGGGAGGAGGGAGGCACTCTAAAAGCACCAAAGGAATCACTAACATTGTCAACTCAGAGGCAGTGACTGACTTTAGAAGGGGCCCTTGGAACCATTCCTGTAGAAACACATCTGAGGAGAGGTGGACGACAAAGCGGTTCACGGCCTGCAGCAGCAGGAGCCCTAAAGCAGGTAAGAAAGCAGCAGATGACCTCGCCAGCTGTTACCTGTTTCTGTTTGCCCTTCATCTCCAGCTGATGAAGATATTAATGGCCACCACCATTCACAGCTCGAGGCTGTTTGTGTTTGCATCCTGCCTTTCTGCCAGAGCTGCCCTCCCCCTGCTCCTGTGTTCTCCCTTCCTGCAGGGTATCTGGGTGAGGCGCAGGGGGCGGGGGGCTCCCTTTTGTAACGCCCTTTGGCTCATCAGTGCTTGTATGTTGCCAAACCCACTGGGGCCTAGGAGCACCCTGACCATACCAGTATCTCAGTGGCTATAGTGAGGACGGGGTCACTGTCATCTCCCAGGGGGCTGACAGTCATAACCCAAGGAGCAGATCTATTTCCACTGAGGGCTTACAAACAAACAAACAGAAAACCTATTCTCTTTTCAAAGGGAACACTCGAGGATGTGTTGTTTTCCTGGCAATATTACACTGTGTGTCCATATACATGAACCTACTGTAACTGGCCGCAATTTGCCACCTGGTGTTAATCTCTTCCACTGCATGCAAGCCCCTGTGCCTAGTTCAAGGAAAGGCTACTCTGGCTCCATTAGAGGAAAGCTGCGAAGAGGATAGGAGAAGAAAAGTAAGAGCATATGGGTCCAGAGGATGTCTGCAGAAAGGGAGTAAAAATATGTCTTTATAAGTATAGTTAATGTTCTGAGTTGTATTAATGTATGGTAAAAGCAGTTAATTTAATCTGCTATTAAAAAAATGCCTGCTGAATCATCACTGAAAAGATGTGATCGACATGATTAATTCCCTGAACACTGCATCTTTAATGCCATTACTTGGAGCGTAGAGCTGTGCTGATCAGCCCTCTGTATCAGCTAGATTTATGCCCATACTGGTGTATAGTAATTTCACTTAATGTAAAACAGTAGTTTGCAGCCACTGAGAGCAGCTCTGTTTGTTCTGTTGTCCATCTACATTTTGCTGCTGCCAGGCACAGATTATAACTAAAGAAAGTTTGGAACCACCATGCCCGATCCTCACCCAAGCTGTCTTCCCCCTGGGCTCCTCCCTACAGATCACATCCCTTGCGCTTTTCCAGTCGGGCGCCCAGTGATGGAGCTCTGCCTGGGACAGAAGCCATGGGTTCACTGATGTAGTGGTGGTCCTTCACTGTGGCAGGGAGAACACTGGAATGAACTGGAAGGCTTTGCTTAAAATTATTCCCAATTTCAGACAGGCTGGCAGTCTTATACAGCGTCTACACTTTTCATTTATTCTTGCTTTAATGCTAATGCAAGAGTAAATTCCAGCGTAGATAAGATGATGGAGGTTCTTTTATTCACCTGTGGGGTTTTAATCTTACAGTGTGTTTTAAAACTGAGTAACGCTCCGCAACTCAGCACTAAACGAGCCATTCAGAATTACCAGCTGGTTTTCATGCTGCATACTTTCAATCAGGTTATGCTGCTGCTAAACCTGGGTATCAATTTACTTGCTTCCAGGTGAATCTGGAACTATTATGATGAAATAAAAAATCCTGTTCATCCTTCAGCAAATTGCCCTAGATGAATATCTTGGTCCCTTCAAGGGATAGGTATAAAATTCTGGGTAATAACTGCTTTCTACCACAGGAGAAACCAGACAGGTATTGTGCACAGCCACCCTGTCACAGGTCTGAAGCTGGCTTTCATACCACAGTTTTCCCAATGACTGCATATAAATTAAAAATCACCCCAAATGCAATGAATGTCTTGGGTTTTGTTCCAGTGCTTTGATAGGACATTTAAGAAAATGTGTCATGAACATGAAAGTATTCAAGCAATGACAAAGCCATTCCTACTTAGCAGACGAGAAAGGATAATAAAACTACGTATCTAAGAATCCCTCACAGGACGCTCAGAAACAGCACAAGGAAACTGTAGTCAGTTGTGTCACTGGTTGTGCCACCAGAAGGATTTGAGTCATGACTCTGAGTGGAGCATTCTGAAATGAGGTCTCAGAGCTATTCACAAGCTTCAAAACAAATAATCTCTGCTGACGTGTCACATCGTGCCTCCACGGTACAGCAGTCCCAGGGGTGCTCGTTAAATGACGTTGGGACGGACTGCATTTCATCCTGACAGGAGGTTTGGATGCAGAAAACAAGCTTTTAAATTACCGCCATGCCCCTGGCAGCCTGGGCTGCTGGTTCAGAACAAAGGGGATGTCCAGGTGCTTCACATATTTTTTTTGTTCTGCTGAAGCTCTGGCTCTGTAGGCAAAGGATTTCTTTGTTTTAACTGCACCAAATGCTTTCTCTCACTGCTTTGAATGTTACTAGGGCAAAGAGTCTCCTGTTATCATTCTTTTTTCCTTATTTAACATCTTTAAGACTCTCCCACACTTCCCAAGCAAACCTCTGCAAATTTAGCTTTGAAAACCCTGGCTGGTTATGTGTTAGCATCCCCTTTAACAGCAAGGCAATTGAATTAGAGAAGGCCAGAGGACTCGGAGCCACTAAGCAAAATGGACTTGAGGCTTCTAGATGCCTTTGTGACCCTAGACCTTCAAGCCCAGCCTGGGGTCTAACAGAAAGCCTTTCTTGGGCCAGGGAAAGGATCCTCGGCTTCTTGTGTTCTGCTTTTTCCCTCTCAGCACAATAAAACCTTCTTTTTTTCTGATTAAAGCAAGCCTGGAAAAACACCCTGTAACGGCTGAAAGCCTTACACTTACACAGCCAAGAGAATGCAAAGAGAGGTAAGTGAAGCAGCTTGAGAGCAGTGCGTTGCTGCTGCATGCAGGGTGTACAAGGTCCTTTATGCTGTTCTCCCACCTGCAAAGTGAAGTTCAGGAGTGTTTGCAGGCACCTCTGCTTGTGAGGTTATGTTAGCAAATGCAAGCAGCCACGGACACTTGTTGAAACCTGACTCGCTCCTTTCTTGGGTTACTTGCTCCCCCCCTCGAGTGGCAAGAGTCATTGCTAGAGCTAAAACTAATCCTCGTTCAGTCCGTGGTAATTAACACAAGTTACTTCATCCTTTAATCACACGCCTTTCTCCTGACATTGAGGAAAAGCACTGCAATACATAGTTTTAGAAAGCAGCGAGAAAGGCAGTTGCCTGTTTTTGAAATGAAAGGAGGAACTTAGCCAGTGCGCAATTATTCAAGTGAAAAGTTGGTCCTGTCTGTCTTTAATATTCTGAAGTAGCATCTGATGAATCCTTCCCCAGGGTTCATTGCATTAGCTCGCAGCTCACCCCGAGAACCCTGCGCGCCAACTTCAGTGCACAGCACGTTTTCTGTCGGAGCAGAACAACGTCATTGTGGTGATTCTGCAGCTCCATGGCTCCTCGGGGGAGGCACCGTTTTGTCTCCAGTCTGAAGATGAAATGGAATATGCTTGACTGGATTCCCTTGGTGTCTGCAGCATGGAACGTGTGAGGAGCACTGCTTTTCCACCAGGCCCTGTCCCTTTTTGCCTAAAATAGATGTTATTTTTGCTACTGACATTTTCCTTTACATTAAATTTTTCCTTTACAGGAAAATTCTTTTTTCTTCAAAGACCCCTAAGTGCTTTACCAGAAGACCCCCACAGCCCTCTTGCAGGTGGGTGAGGCCAGCCTCAGGGCAGCAGGATGGCTTGTCTGAGCCCCTGCCATAAGGAAACCTGCCCTCGACTGGGGGTCTGCTGTGCTGCTGAGGAGGGCTCGAAGCTGAACCGTGCTGATGCCCAGAAAATAAACCTGGAGAGGAGGTGATTTCATAATGGTTTGCCACTGACACTTTACAGAGACATATGCCTGAGCTCCTGAGAAGCCAGAAATGCGTCCCCTCACCACCCGCTCTGAACTTCAGGGAGGCTCATGCAGAGCGCGGTGCAATCACCGCGCACACCGCGTCCCCGCGCCTGTCCCCGCGGCGGTGGTGCCAGCTATCTCAGACACTGCTTACCGTAAGTCAGACTGCAGTGACAGCGTGAATGTAAGTGCTAGGAAACAGGCAAGGTGCCCAGCCAACACACAGCCAGTGCCTGGGCTGCGAATGGCATGCGTCACGTCAGACACAGCTTCTAGGGACAGTTATGGAGAAGGCATCCAGCTGCACCAATAGACAGCTTTCAGGACATCATCCGAGCCCTAAAACTGAGCAGTCCCTGAAAAGCCATGCTGGCAGACTGAGTGCAAACATGCCGTCCCCTGCTACGACAAATCGCTGACAAGCCAAGGTCAGAAAGCAAAGTTTTCTCCATTCTATCATGCCAGGAACAAAAAAAGAACACAAAAAGCCTTGTTTTAAAATAAGCTGCTTAAAATAAACAAGCGTTCTTTGAACCACAGCAGAATGCATACCTAACAATGTTTGTTAAGTAAATACCCGCAACATGTTTAAGTCTGGCTCGGTGTGCATTAGTGAAGTGGTATTTATGTTGCTTTTGTTGTAAAGAGTCAGTAGTGTTTCTAGAAGATGGTCTGAAAAAGGAGTTTCCTTTTTTTTTCCCCCCCACTTAGCATCACACAGAGAAACATCTGCTCAGCAGCAGCCCCACCTCAGAACTTTCAATAAAAAACTTTCCTAAGGTACTGATTTCAGTGAAATTACTCTTCGCTTTCATTGGCTTAGTTCAGTTCATACTCTGCCTCTTAGGTGTTATTTTTTATCCACAGGTCTGCCTCCTAGACCACTGTGGTTTTCTGAATTGTCTGCCCACAGGCCGATCGCAAATGCACAGTCCCGTTGTCACAGCCTGTACCTGAAATGCCAGCTGCCGTGGCTGAGAAAAGTACAAACCTATTCCACCTCTTCTGATCAGATGCTGCTCCCTGAGGTCTGGCAAAAAAACAGACCGACTGCTATCCCTGACCACAGCAAGGCTATTTAGGGGGCTAGGGACCCCTAGACTCGCTGGACTAAACTCATGTCAAGGCCCCTGGCAGGCTGGAGTCGCTGCTGAGTCGACCCAATGTCTGCTTAGATACACCAGCAATATGCCCAAAGCCACTGAGGGAACAAGAGGGCACAGCACAGCCTAAAAGCTGATGCAAACCAAAAAGTAGTATTGATTTCTAATTTAAACTGATCTGTATATATGTATTTTTGTCTGTCTATACTTTGACCTTTGCTTATTTAACTCTTGTAAGAGCCAGAAATTAACTCTGGGGTTAATGCATACACAGAGGAATGCAAAGGAAGAGAGTAGACTACAACCATTTGGACGCTGAATTTGAAACGCTTGTTGTGAAGTTCTGCACCAGGAACTAAGGCTTTTTTTATGTCTGATGGGTGGTGAGGAAGTCAGAGAGCTCCTTAAGTGTCCTTTCCTGTAGGTCAATACCAGTTATCTCCTTGGGCCTGCTCAGCCAGCTGGAGTATTAATAAACCATCACTGCAGACCACGTGCTTCCACGAATGGGAAGCGACGAGACCTTCCTCTCCCTGCCTGTGGGGTGTGGGTGAGGCGGAGGGGTCGTGCTCTGGGGGACCCAAGGGGGAAAGCTGCAGTCCGTAAGTCAGGCTTGAGCTACCCGACGGCAGCCCACTGAGTCACAGTGAGGCTCTGCGGGCAAAAATGCCAGCCAGGCCTTTATCTGTGTGCCACGGCACCACGGGTCAATACGGTGACTTTTCTTTAAACCTTTCATGTCAGAGAATCAAAGCCTCCAACCTCCCCTTCCCATATTGCCTCAGGTTAACACTGGCACGAACAGCAGTTAGCCCAGGTGTGAGAGCAGCTGCGATTAGAGCTTGTTCTTCGCTAAGGTATTTGAAAGCCTGTCAGCAAAGCGCCTGCTCTGCTGGGAAGAGAAACCTGATGAGCGATTCACTTTTCTTTTGCAACACCACACAGGCCTTCGTTATCCCCAGAATATAGGGACCATCAAGGTCGTTTCTGGCTACTGCTCCTCAATGTCTCATTGCTTTGTGCAGGTATAAAAAGCCAGGAGCGAAGCCCAGCAGCTGTGCCTTGACAGCTGCCCCCTCCCCAGCGTTGTCTCCCGTGGCTGTCTTCAACCTGGGAGGCTGAAGAGAGCTTTGTAACTGGGATCGCAAACGGCGAGGGCATCCAACGCCCGCTTCATCCTGTTTCGTCCGCCCTGAGGCGAGGGACCTCGCAGCGCCGCGGCACAGCGTGACTTCCCAGCAAAGGGCTGCGCCACCGGGACGGGCTCTGCAAACGTCCCCGCGGGGATGCCGGTACAGAGCTCCGTAAGCGAATAAACAAAGAAAAATCCACGCTCCCCTCCGAGGCTGAGGGAAAGCGGCGCCCGGCGGGCAGCCCCACAGCCGCGCTCAGCCCGGGCCTGGAGGAGCCGGCGGCGCACGCCCGCCC
>VXAV01003958.1:97537-123677 GCA_013399715.1 Alectura lathami
ATCCCGCCGTGCAGTGCCCGCGGCAGCAGAGAGCGGCCCCGGAGGGCTCGCTGCGGCCTGCTGCTCCCCGTGAGGCGGCTCGAGCCCGGCTCTTGGCTGCCGCAGCCTTAGGGGGCTGTGCTCCAGCGGCGGGGGGGGGGCNGCCGCAGCCTTAGGGGGCTGTGCTCCAGCGGCGGGTGGGTGCCTGCGGACAGGCACTGCACTGCCGGCGCCAGCTGCACCCCTTCGGCAGGGTGCAGCGCCTCGCGGCCATCTTACGAATCAGTTCATGGCTCGGGAGCTTCCTGCATCAGGGCAAGGCACCGGCCTAAACCGTCAGCCCGCCTGCAAGAAGGTCAAGTTGGGGCCGGGGCAGCAGGGCCGGTGCGTGTCAGTAACTGCCCACAGCAGACGACAGAGAGGAAATATAACCAAAGAAAGTCAGTGGCTGCGCTGATGGAGCTGAGCTTGAGGGAACAGCGAGGGAATTGCCTTGCAGGGAGGGCAGGCGGGCTGTGCTGCTGGCTCTGGGGGCTCCTTCGGGAGGTGATGGCCAGTGCTTGGGCTTCCCCGGAGCTTCTTACTGAGATTCACCTGGAGGACTAAGAAGGTGGAGCCAGTGACTTTGTATTGGCTCCACCGATACTATCCTCCTAAATCAAATGGTGGAAGAACAAGGCCTGCCTGTGAGATAAAGTCAGGACCTACTTCCTCTACCTACAGAGTTTTCACGGCAGTGTGCTGGGTGGGCTTGATTTCAACAGAACTCACCAAACCCCATTGCAGGGCTGTTGTGTGCCTTGTTGTGTGCGTTTGATGTTGTCTCACCTGTGTGTGTTTGCTCGCAGGCCGTGGGTTCCTTTGTTCGTGACTCCAGGACTGGGTGATACAGGACACCGGACATGCTGAAGGGTTACGGTAACCAGTTTTGGAGCTCTGGCTGCCTTTTTATTGTGTTTAGCCCTACTCACTTGGTGTAAACCTGCAGTGCAGCCTTGTGAAAGGGCTTGGCGTGATGCCCTCCAGTGGCAGCAGTGTGTAGTGGTATTTTAAATCAAGGCGGAACTGAAGGGAATTGGAAAAAGTGATCCTCAGTGTTTGATGCCCCTAGATACAAAGGTACCTTCGGTCTTGAGATGTGTGGCTCCTCACAGAGGAGGAAACACTGTGGTTTTCAGCATGAGGCTGAGACTCCTGATTGTAGTTTCAAGTCCCCACTGTGCCACAGTCCCTGTGTTACCCTGTCTGTCCTGCTCATGTGTTATTACAGGATGTGGTGAGAACAAGGTGCTTTGAGAGAACCCTGGAAGGAGCACCTAAAAGCAGTCCAGAAAACAAATCATTTTGATTTCTTGAACCCTGCTATTGACTTAGCCCTCTGGTCAGCACAGAAATAACTGTGCTCAGAGGGGGAATGACTCCAGCCAGCTCTGTGATTTCAAGAGATGCTGGTTGCTTGCAGCAAAGTCTCAGATTCTGTTTCTGTTTCTTGGTCTCTTCAGCCAGTGCTGTGGTATTATTGGATTATTTTCTGCTTTGTTCTCTGTTCTACAGAGGTCTGCCACAAGTCAAACAGGATTTTCACTAGGTACATAAGACCAGTTCAGCATTGCTTTCTGGCCTTTTTGTCCGCCATAAAGGGGTTTGAGTGTAACGTGTTCTAAGCCCAAGAGCCTGTGGGCAGCTGCTGGGCGAGGTGTGGTTGGGGCTATCCCATCTTTTGGCTGTTCCTGCTGCTGCAGCCTCTGCAGGAATGCACAAATCACTGCTGCAGATTGGGGTAGCTTATGGAATTTGGGTGGCCAATGCCAGAGCTTTAGGTATGAGCATCCATACACTGAAGATGAATTTTTCTGTGCCAGAAGATGCACCTCATGAAAGGAACAGAAGGAAAAATGTCGACAGGTACCAGGAAAAATGCTTCTAGCAGTACATAACTTGTCAGAGACAAGGGCAACTCGTTTTTAACGGACCTTTGTTTCACATGGACTAGTTCTGCAGCGAGCCAGAGTTCTTGTGGATAGACTCCCCAGGGCAGTGACCATGGCACCAAGCTGCTGCAGTTCAAGAAGCATTTGGATAATGCTGTCAAACATAGGGTTTGAATTTTGGCTGGTCCTGTGTGGAGCCAAGGGCTGGATTCAACAGTCTTTGTGGGTCCTGTCCAACTTGTGATATTCTGTGGTTCTGTAGTTCCAGCTTGGGTGCCTTACTACTCTGATCAGTAGGCCCTGTAAGGTAAATGGTGGCCTCCTTGTGAAGGACGTATATAATGATAATTCAGTGTGACAGCTGGTCTTAAAAAATTGAAATTGTTCATGCTGTTCTTTTCCTTTGCCATATAAATATTTAAGCGACAAGGTTGGGGTTCCAAAGAGAGGAAATGATCAGGTTACAGCTGACAGGTGAAGCTTTTATTAAACAGAAACATGAAAACTCATTTCCTGTCTTGTTTTTAGCCTGGTAGCTGATTATTGCTTGTTTGTTGTTGTTGTTTTTATTTTTCAGATATTTCTTTTGCTGCCTTAGCAGTCCTGTGCCATCCCTGGTGATGACCACTGAGTCATGCTCTGATAAGCAGACTGTGATCTGCAGATTCATGGAGCTGGCAACATAATGACAGAGCTGTTTGGTACCCTTAGAGTCCCACTTGCAGAGTGTCCAGGTACCTCACAGCTGGCTCACGGAATCAGTCCTTCCAGCACACTTGTGAGATGGCTGTGAAGTTCTTGTAACATCTGAGATGAACAGCTAGTCCTGGTGCAAGAATACAGGTACGATTTAAACATTTGGGATGAAAGCTGTTGGTGGGGAGCGATGCCATGGGCTGTTCCCAAGGGAACAAAGGCTTTCCTCAGAATCACTTGGTTCATCTGGCAGTCTTTGTGCAGTAAAGGTGTCCTCGCAGGGGTTTGGTTGTCCTAATACCTGTGCTCTGATGCTGGTTTGTTTTACTTTCACAGGTCATTCTCTACATATAAAGAAGAGTGTGGCGTTTGATTTTGGCAGATAAAGATGAAACATGCTCCAGTGGGTGGAAGTTTTCTTCCCTTCATCACTGGCAGAGGAACTGTATGCTTTAGCTCGCTGTTCTGTATGCTGTTCTCTGGTACAGCCTTGCAATGTCTGCGGGGCTCACCTGGCCACCTTGTGCCCTGTGCACTGGCTGCTGACTGAGTCACCTGTTCGCAGGAGACACAAATTGTGCTTGCTGCAAGGTGCAGCAACTGAATTTCTCTAGCCTGCCTCGCAGGAGGTTTGACAAGGTAATCATAAGAATACTGACTTTCTGCCTTGGCAGTCTGTGAATTCCTGGTAGGCTAAGAAATGAAGCTATACTTGCGTAGCTCAGTGTCACTAAACCCATTTTCTTTTGTGGCTTGCAAAACAAATGGATATCCAAGAGAGGAAGGTATTAATCCCTGCTGTAAGGGCATGTTCAGCTCCTGTTTTCATGGTTTCTGCAAAGCCTGTTTTGGGGAGACATTTCTTCTCTCAGCTATTTGGGGAAGAACAGAGAAGCTTTTGGCACGCAGTTCTCCATCAAGTCTCTGAATTTTGCCACGCTTTGTTGTCTGTTGGGACCTTGTTGTTATGTTGTATGGACAACCTGTTCCTGACTAACCCCTAGAATGGAAAGTTTGAACCAACGATTTTTGTAACGAATGTGCAATAAATCTGTGGAAAAGCTCTGTTAGTGACTCTTGACTGAATTTACGTAGTTTTGACATACACAAGTGAGGCTGTTCAGAGCTAGACAAGCCAGCTTGACAATGCCTGTCTGATTGTCTGCTGACTGGAAATGAAGACTAACCAAGGAGATTTCAGTTGAGCACTGGGCCAGTGCTGCTACTTCCAGCCTATACTTGAGGCCCTAAGCTTCAGGGACACAGCATCAGAGGTGGAAAGCTCTCAGTGCTGGGGGCGGGGGGGAGAAGGAAGACTTGTGAGTGTGGAGGATATACCAAGGCAGAGATGAGTATGGTCATTAAAAAAAAAAAAAGTTAAAAAGCATAATTTAGACTTCTTTATGGGCAGCCAAGCACTGCAAAAGGCATCCATGTGCGTTCATTTTTTGCTTTTTCCCTAGATAAATAAATGAGAAGCACGGGTGTTCTGTAAGAATGCTTTTTTTTTTTTTTTTTTTTTGAGACTTTAGAGAGTGCTTAATTATTTCAAAGAGCCTCACTATTTCAGTCCTCTTGCTGTAGTATATGGTATGTGCAAACAGTTCATGCACAAGGGAGGCGTAGTTGATGATCATGTGTCACAGACTTTGCGCAGCGACAAGAATACTTGATTGTGAGATCAGATTCATGGTTGGAGTGTTTTCAGCTCTGTCTAGCAGCTGTACAGTGATTATGCCTTTTGCTATTTTTGTTTTTTGTTGAATTTTTAGCTCGTCAGCAGACACAAGAGCGGAGTTAATGGTTGCTGTGGAACAGGGTAATTCCCCCAGCATAAAATGGGTATTGTGGGAACCAGTAATCCAGCTGCCACTGCTGCTTGGTGTCACTTGTGGGAATGGTGATACCCATTTCTAACTCTGAAGAGTTAGAAGAACAACTCTGGGATGCTGATGGATCTTGTGACTATAGTGGTTTTCTGCTAAAATCCTGCCTAAGATAAGAGAAATTGTCTAAGGGCTTAGGCCTGGCAGCTTGCTTGGGTCAGGGATGCTTTGATGCCTTTCTTGGGAGAGAGGTGGTTTGTAGGAGTGTGATGGGGCAGCTAATGCTGAAAGAGGGCATTTCTCAGTGTTCGTTATATGTAGGTTTGACAGCTGAGGAATGTGGGTTATGGGAGGGCTGTCCATGGGGGTACTGCAATGCCAGTATGTACCCGTAGGGTACCAGGCGTTTCCAAAGCAAAGCAGGGGTGGACATAGTGCTGGAAGTGTGAGCTGAATGTGTAAAGGTGCTGGGCAATATCAGCATTGTAAAATGACAGTCTGTGGTTCTCATAGTCCAGCAGGATGCCAATCCTTGTGGGGGGAAGAGTAATTCTGATGTCTGGGGTCATCCCGCTGTGCAGGAATTCGTATTTGTGCCTGTAGACAAGAAACACAGTCAAAAATACCCCAGGGCACCCTGGGGCTACTCGAAGCGAAGCACTCTGCATGCTGACATGTTCCAAGGTAGGTTTTCCTGCTTCACATGCATGAAGGACAGTCCCATCCCTCCGGTGTGTCCCCTATTTACTGCCCCAGTCCCATCCACTCTGCTAAGCAATAGTGTGCACTGCTTTTCCGCACAGCTTTATCCCCCAGTGCTCAGACCTGCCTGCCTCACCCTCACCTACACAACAGGCCTTTATTTCATATCCCCAGCTGGCTGCAAATAGGCATGTGGAGACACTTCAAAAAGGACAAGGTCAGAGCACAACATGGGAGACTTTCCAATTTTTCCCAGCAACAAAGCTTTATCTGAAGTTGTCCCTTCCTCAGCGAAGGAGCTGTGCTCTGCCATGCCATGTAGGCTTTCCCCAGAGTGCCACTTGTCATAAGTCTTGCAGCTCCATTGTTGTAGGCACAGCCAAGGAGAGGGTTGGTGAGATGACTCAGTCCTGTCCTTCCAGGCCCTGCGGTGCTGCCCACTTACTCCCTGGGGCCTGTGGGACTGAGCCCTCTTTCCTGCCAAAGGCACAGGAACTGGAAATGCTCACGCCCACAGTCTGCAGCAGCAATGTGGGAGTGTAATCCCTCAGGCAGAGGCTGGCTGACTCAGTGTGGCTCAGCCTCCTCCAGGCTATTTGATTTCATTTTGCAAACCCCATTCTCTAAATGACATTTCTGTCTGCTTTTCCTACAAGAACCTCTTGCTGCTCAGCCAGCGTGGTGCTGATGGGGAATTTCCAGTCTTTGTTTACTGAAGGGTGACCTCTTTTAATTGTGATTCCTGGGCTATGAATGAATGGAGGCCAGGAAGGTGCCCTGTACATAACTGCTTTGTCATGAGGGTAGCCCTCTTCTTTCTCATGTAGTCACTGAGTAACGCTGAGGTCCTTAACAGTTACTCAATCAACTCTTCCTAGTGTGGCACGCTGCAACCAAAAATACAAGACTTTTATGGGAGCGTGTGCCTTTCTGAGGGGAAATGAGGAGATTTATTCAGCTAAAGTGAGTTATCTGGTATTTCACAGGGGCCAGCTTCTTCACTAACCGCCTCCTCCACCCACACAACTCAAACCTTAGAAAATTTCCCCGCAGAAATGAGTATGACAGCAACTCAAACTGAGCAATGGCCCGGCTCTGCTTCCTTCTCCCTGAAGTCCATGCTTATTGCTCCAGAAGAATGAGAGCAAACCTCAGTGTACCTCTTAGATCACCGTAGCAAGGAAATCAAATTAGTCTTCCTGCAGTGTATGGGAGAGTCATTAACTTCAGTGGGCTTAGTCTCCCTCATTAAGCAGCATTTGTTGCTGTGTGGGAGGCAAATGCCAGCATTGCTAAGGACTTTGGTTATGCAGCAGGCCAATGGCTGGGGAGCTGCAAGCGGCAGGCATCTGGGAGTGTGTGCTCCAGCCAACTGAGCTGCATCTAAAACCTCTCCCTTCGTACCAACAGGCAGAGGACAGGAAGCTTTGGGACCATGCTGTGTCGTTATTATCATCTGCAGATGACCTGCAGTCAGGTGGTGTCCAGGTGCCCTGTTCAAGGGGACCCAGCACCACGCTGGCAACTCTTGCAGGCTGAGTGCCATTCGGACAGGCAGGAGGAACTATTCGAGGATGCCTGGGGTGGGAGTTGTTTTCTTGCTCCTGGATGCTTCACAGGGTGCCTGAACCTCACATGCGATTCAAAGGTGATGATGCTAATTCAGCTGTCATTGTCCAGGGGTGAGCCAGTGGAGGCAGCTGAGGCATGAGGGTGAGCTGGCATTTCTGTATGCAGGTGTGGCCGTTAGTTACCTCCATAGGGAGGAGATCAAAACAAGTTGCATACAGCTGGTTTATCCAGATAGGTACTTTCTAGGTGACATGGACTTATTACTGTCTGTCTTCCCACTGGGGTTCCAGTGACCTAACAAGGCCTTTGCTGCTAACTTCTGTAATGGAATTTATTCAGATTTGTTCCTGGGACTGCCTCTTTAAACATGAGAATGGCACAAAGCAGTAGAATTTGCTTAAAGGTTCCAGCATCCCTCCAACACCAGTTCACAGTGCCAATGGCAGAAACAATCTCAGGCCCCAGGTTAAGTGTTTGGCCTGTGCTTTGCTATAAGATCTCTGGCTGCCCCCTACAAGAAGGAGCTTGCTGCTGCTCTCCACGCAGATGTATATGTAGGAGGTGTTCCTGTAGGAGACCAGTAGGCTCCCTTACCTTGATGGTGTGATGATGTGCCTCATGCACCAGGAGGAGTTGTTTGCCCCCAGATAACCATGTCGTGGAGTGTTTTCAAAAGCCACACCAATTCTGTACTCTGTATCTTCCTCAGCTTCCACCTCCCAGTAATGCTTTCCTGGAAAAGGGATCAGACTGCCCAGGATCCCAATAGACCTGTGAGAGAGACAGGAATATGCTCTGGCAGGGACTTTTTGCAATACTATCTAAAATTTTTAGCTATGTAACATAGAATGTTACATAGAAATAAATAAGTCACTTTTGTTGTTTCCTTAGCAGTGCAGCATGGATTTTTGATTACAGTGAAGTCCATATTCTGAGGATGTGACATACAGCCTGCAGGTTTCTTTGTGACTCCTACTCGGTTTTATCTTTGGGTAGCTTTGTATGAATGAATGCCCTGGGCACTTTCAGGAATAGGGGAATAGCATCCTGTGTTGCCTGGGTTTTCTGGTGAAATTTTAGCTTACTAGAAAAGAGTGCTTTGGTGAACCCAGTGCAGTAGGGGTAAAAATTTACACATTTTTTATTTTCTTCACACACAGCCCAGGGCTTCCCTCTTACCATCAGGAATGGAGCACTGTAACAATGTGAAACTCTCAGGGCAGCTGGGGAGGGGGAGATCAGCCTGTGCTGTGGTTAGATAAACCAGCAAGAAGTGAACATGGTAGCAGAGCTTGGAATATGTTCAGATACCTGGTGATGAAAAGTTTTGATAGTAGGCTGTGGTTCCTATCCTCTTTAAAAAGATGTGTAGGAGAGACAAAGATAACACAGCAGAGACCCATAGCTTGATTTACAAGCACAGTTTCAGAGTCAAAAGAACCAAGGGCTTTGAAGATGCAAGTTGAAAAAACACAGGTTCTGAAGGAAGAAAATTGGGCAAAATAACCCTCACCAAATGCTTCTGAAACACCCTAATTCAATTTAAGAGGGCAGCTTGAATCTTGTAGAATACACACCAGCTTTGCTTCAGGAAAACTGCACAGTATATTTGTATTAACAGTCATTGCTGCACCACAGGGCACAGCAAGTTTTAAAACACCCCTAAAGTTTTGGATGCGGAGTCACAGCCTGTGTGTTTCTGTGGTAGCGTTGTGTAGGGATGTAAATTACAAAGGCAAAGGATGTTGCTGGCAGACACTCTGAGCTCATCTGCCTGCAAATAATACCAAGAAATCACTGCACTCTGCATGCAGAGGGCCTGATGTGTAAGGACGAGCACAATGAGTGTGGGCTGTATTTTGTGCCACCCCAGCAGCAATCACGTAAAGTGTACAGTTCATTAGAAGCGCATGTAGGTGTCTTGGGAATAGCTTAAAGGTTGCTGAAATTGGGACTCAGAGAGGCTGTGCTGCCACAGCTTGAAAAAGAATGCAAAATGGATGGGCAAACATCTGTGACTGAGGTATTACCATAGTAATGAGAGTTGCAAAGCCACCAAGGCAAACCGGAATCAGACTGTAGGAGCTGCTGTGGTTAGGAAGCACATTAGCCTTTTGGAGATCACACAAACTTCAGTAAGAAGAGTTTGCTATGTAATTTCCTTGTGTGAGTATTAGTCATTTCAACTTGGAAGCTTTTTCTATTTTTTTTTTTTTCCCACAGCATTTTGGCATGAAAGAGGCTTATGAGAGTTCACGGTGGTATCAAAATCAGCCTTAGAGTTCAGAATGAGATGAATGCCAGCTGGCTGTTTATGTGAAACATAAAAGCACCCAGTAGAAGGGTGGATGAAATCCCATTTAGACACATCATGATTACTTCAGTGAAGAGAATCTTCTCTCCAGGCTCTTTTCAACTAAGCCCCCTAATAACATCGCATGGCAAAAACAGCCTTCCATTTCCATGGAGGGGCTAAGTTGCGATCTTGTATTACTGTGTGACTGCAGATGCCTGTCCTGCTTGTATGTTGTTTCTGTGGTGCTGATTGGAAACATGCAATTCAGCAGGCTAAGGTTCTCACTTTAGTGGCAAAGTGCCCAGTTCTGTTTTGAAACCAAAATCTGTAAGCCCAAATAGTATACACTAAGCAAAGGGTTGGCCAACGCAGCAACATTTTTCAGCAAGAGGTAAGTATTCGGATCCATCTCCTTTCTTTAGCATTTGCTTTGGCACAAAATACCTGTTCAAATTTAGCTCCAGGTGCCCAATGAATGTAAGTAGATTTATACGTATCTGTGGCTGGCTGCATCTTTAATCCTCTTTGCTACCTTGCATTGACTTTCAAGTGATGTTTATGTTCCAAAGAGCAGCTAGAGAGAGAGAGATTTCAGCTCACAACATCAGTAAGAGTTGCTGAAAGCCCCATTAGATACTTCTGGCATCTATTTTAAAAATATCTGTGCTCCGTAGTACACAAACCCCTTTTAAAGAAGAGGTTCAGGTGCCTAAAGTACCAACAGTGGTGTTTCTTCTGCTGTTGTTGTTTTGTCAGCCTGTTCTGTAGTATTCACTGTAGTGAACAAGTTTTACATGAGATGTGTTGAGTGGCTTCCATTGAACAGATCTTCCAAATCGCCAAGTGTGAAAATGAGGCCAAGGAGGGATGGGCAGAGCCTCATGCACAAGGCTGTATCACCATGGCAGCTTGCAGAGAAAGGGGCAGGCAAGAAGGAGCTGGCAGAAAGGAGCAGCTCCTCAAGACCTGAAAATGTGCAAATGCTGGATCACTATAATTAAAAGAGAACCTAATAATTATGAAGGGTTTTAAAGTGCTATGTTAAGAGTAAATGGGTTTTGATTTTGTGTGTGCGTGTGACATTTATCTATGTTCCTTGGGCTCTGTAAAGAATTAAATGGGAAGAAGTTTCAGTAATGAATAGAAGTTGGTGAAACTGAAATTGTTCAGTGTACCTTGTAAAGCTGTTATCGTAGACAGGCAGATCGCACTCCAAGTTTTCCAGTTCATCACATGCAATTGTAAATCCATCATCTAGAATTGCCAATAAAGGATGGGCTGTGTCCTCGTTAAGACAGAAGTAGGTGCCTGCAAGAAAGAAGAATGCCTGAGAACTCCAACAACTGCTTACGGCATTATGGTTTGCAGCAAGGGTGGGGAGGAAATGTTTGGATCCACAGAAAGATTAGCTAGCATTCTGGAGGGAACCTGGCTGACACTGAGAAGACAAGGTGGTCCATTCTGAGATTTTCAAATAAATGGGTGTTACAGGAACGACTTACAGCTTAACACTGGTTAGTTACAGCCTTGTGAAAAGCAGAAAATGGGTCTTATCCTAGTTTTAAATCCAACCAAGGCTCAAAGCTGCAGGCGTCGTGCAGGAAGCAGCTATTCAAAGATGACAGATCCTTCCTGCAATAAATCATCCAATTCCAAGTCATATTCCTCAGAGCTGAAGTGATACATTTTTATTAGCCTCTGAAAGCAGAAGGAGGAGGTGGGAAGGTTCAAGTCCTTTCCATGGCTCCACTCATCCACATAAATACTAGGCACACTTCGAAGAGGTGACAACAAGGTGACACACGCTGCACTCCAGTATGGGGTTCATGCCCCAGGGGTCACTCAGCTCAGTCTCCACCTTCTGCCTGTCTCTACAGAGTGCAGGCTGGTTGCAGCTGATGCCAGGACCCTCTGGCAGTGCCTTCCCCAGAGGGTGACTGCTGCAAAGGCTGCCGCAATGTCCCCAGCAGCGTGTGCCCCCCACTACCCAGGAGCCGTGAGACTGGGGAGAGACCTGCTAGCCCCACACAGCGAGCACCCCTCCTGCTTTAGTAGCCCTCAGAGACTTAGATCACCTAAGTCAGCCTAACATGAAAGTACTTCTGCCTTTCTTTGGAGACTTCATGGAGCACATCTGACACACAGTGCTCTGCTGAGCAGGCACATGCATCACAGCTGCTCTTTGTAGCTGTGATTCAACCCCAGCAAATAAGAATCAAAGGTCATTCCAACAGTGTTGAAGGTGAGAGTTTGCAGCTGACAGAACAATTTGTATCAGCTGTTTGCATAACGCAGGCTCTCAGAAGTTAAATCTCTCCATGCTAATCCCAAGTGAAATCATTATAATCAAACTGCAAGTTACTTCAATGCAAATACAATACAAACAATGACAACACAATTATAGGCATGTGCTGCTGAAAACAAACATATGCTGTGGTAGCAGAAATGGTAATTTCAAATATTGAGTTTGATTCAAGTAGTTGAAATAGATACCAGCAATAGTCACACAATGAGAGTCTTCCTGGCTGAGGATTTAAGAATGACAGTTTCTTTTCTGAGGTGTCACCAATGTGGCCAGAGCTGTGTTAAAGCTCATTCGTGGATTAATATCCTACATGGCATTTGGCCAGCTTGCTGAATAAGAAAAATATGCAAATCCCTCATGGAAGGTAAGTGCAGAAGAGACACAGGTATGGTACAAAGGCATTTGTATGTGAAATGGGAGGTCTGAGACACCCCAGTGAAGCTGCAGCATCATTACAGCAGTGGTAGAGAGGAAAACAGGTGTCTACCTTTAAGCCATTAAAATGAGGCTGGGAGGGGAAAGGGCTTGTAACTTCCCCTTGAGCAGAAATTGCTTGTCTAGTGTGGCAGTAAGCACAGAGGTGATAATACAATACTGTGACAGTTACCAAAACCAAAATTTCCATCTGAAAGCTGGACTGCCTTTCTCCAACAAATAAAGAAATCAGCCTTCAGAGCTTCCTCTAGCCAAGCCAGAGATGTGCTAATACATCCACAGGAAGGTTTTGCATATCCATGTTGCTCTGGAAAGTGCTGACTGTCTCAGCCATACTTTCCAGCAGCAGCATTACAAGGTAATCTCTAAAGTAAAGTAAAATCACACCTCACCTTTCTTCCCTGGTGTGTCAGTACTTGGCAAGCTGGTGATATCTGGAGCACTGGGTTGATCTAGTCTTTTTAAATGTTTAGAAATTAGTATTTCAAGTCTCAAATGAACTGGACAAAAATCTTTTCTAATTACAGAGCCAAAGAAATGCGCTTACTGCTATAAAAGGGCTTTTTTTTTCATTGTTAAAAGGTTACCAGGTGTGTAATTAGATGTAAGAGATCAGAACCTGATCCAGACACCACTGAAACCACCAGGAAGATTTCTGTTGAGATAATAGATGCTACAGTGGGCTGTGAGAGTTGATCTGAGCTGTACAATACCTGTGGTGTGTATCAGGACAGGTTCACTTCTTTCACTGGAACCACCCAGGTTTAGGGCTCTAACACAGATGTGATAGCTTTGTGTTGGCTGGAGGTGAATTAGGACTTCACAGTTGGGAATCCCAACAATAGATCTACAGAAAACAGATCCATGGAAAACAATAAGGTAGAGAACAAGGTTGAGATTATTTTTCTGAACAACAAAGAAGAAATTACATGATCAGCTTCTCTTATAATGCTTAACATGACTTCAGCTTTTCCTCTAAGAGTTGCCAGTAGCAGGAGTAAGATAGTCTGTGAGATTTTTATATTTGTTTCTGCCATTCCCTCCTTGCCCTGTGTATTCATTTTCCATTAACATTTATACAATGAAGTTTACTGACAGCAACGTTTCTAAAGGTGGATTCCTACAAATGTAAAACAAATTTTCAGTTGCTTCTTGTAAGTGGCCACATTCATTGCCTAATAGAAGTTGCTGGCAAAATGGAGAACAGGGAGAAAATACTGTTATCTCATTTGACCACGCACAGGGAGGCACCATATCTTGACTCTATAGATTTCAAGCTTCATATTGAAAGATATTTTTACAGCTCTGAAATGGGAAATGTCCCCAAACTACCTCCAGCAGAGAGTAAAGTGTAAAAGTACCACAGGACATTCATGGTTAGTATGCAAACACAGAAATCAAATTACTTTAAATCATTTGTTATGAAATTTTCAAACAGCTATCACAACTGCATCAAGTGATTTAGATTTAATTTAAATGTCCCATATTCTTAAAATCTAATGGATGAACTGACAAATCCAGCTTGTTTTTCAGGGAGGGAGAGGATGTCTGAACGTCACTGTAACAGAACCAGATTTTTGTGATTAGATTTTATGTAGTTCTCTATTTTGTCTGGGTTAAGAATAGAGGAAAAAAAGGAAGAGCAGATTCACAGATGTATTATTTCACTGCGCCTTGAGATTCTGAAATGCGGAGCTAACCTAGCTGCTCTTTCCTTGCAGTGCCACTCTTGGACCTCCATAGCCACGGAGTTTGGCCTGACTTAAGTCCAATAAATTTTTTAAGAATCAAAAGCCTGAGCCTGTTAACTGATAATGTCAAGGCTAGTTTCTAATCACAGCTGAGATTTTTTACTCCCTACCCCAAGCAAATCAAATCAATAGGCTACTAAGATGTACCCTGTTATACAATTCATTTCTTCAGCCCGGTATTGTCCACAGTTCCCCAGAAGTTGTTTTGCACATCCTTAGACTCGCACTTTTCTAAATACATTGTCTTGGGCTTTGACAAAAGGATCATGGGTTCTTTCTTAGTGCTACCTGATGCCACATGAAGTAGTTTCATCACTACAGGTTGTGGACTCGACAGAAAAGTGACTCACTCGGTAATCATGTCGCCGTTTTCTTCATCTGTCAGCTTGGACAATTCGACCGTGTAGGAATCAACAGGGTTAATGTCTCTAGATTCCCAGCACACCAGTGCTGCGTTTTCACAGCTTTGTATCTTTTTACTCTTAATGACAGGTGGTGAAGGAGCTAAAAAGTAGGCAAAAGAGCAACTCTAAGCCGTTGCTCAAAGATGTAACATGCATGCTTCAAAGTTTATTTTTTAAAAAGTAGAGCAAAGTTCATTACTTATTACTAAAGAAATCTGCTTCCCCAGTGGACAGTAAACAGCAGGCATGGTGGTTAGTAGTACTATCCAAATGCTTCATTTGGACTATAAAGTTCCCAAGATAATTAGTGAGAAAATGAACAATGATAGACAGGTTATACATCCTTTTTCTTTCTCTCATTGTTTTTATCTTTGCCATAAAGGTACATCCCTTCTCTGCTCTCTTAGATTTCAAAGACTTCTGGAATGAGTGCTTCAAAGTCTCACTCTGATTTGCTCGATTTGATGTCAGGATTTCACAAAAGAGAACCAGGGTCTGTATTTAATCCTGCTGCGGTTCAGCTACTGGGAAGAATTACTGAAGACAAGCCAAACTAAACAAAGTGTGCTTGACTAATGTGCAGCTACAAAGGACAGCATAGCAGGTGACCCCACAAAATACCTACAGAGCAGTAAAAGGTGAGCTGGCATCCACCTGCAAGAATTAGGAGACTTTAGCCCTATTCCCAGGTCTCCCATACGCTTGTATTTAAATAAGTTATTCTATCTGTGCTTCTGTTTCTTAAACTCTGAAACAGGGACAATTGCCTTGATAGGCTCTCCTAATAAAAGTAAGAAATAATCCTGCAGTCAGAATCCTTACATTAGAGGAAACAAAGCACCCAGAAAACGTTACTGGCATAAAATCCAGAGACTACTGCGAATCTCACTATGAAGATCACACAGTCATATGAACAAAATATGTTTACCTGTTACATAAACAGCTCTTTCACTTGGAGGACTGATGCCAGAAGCATTTAGAGCACTGACCCAAAACTCATATTGTGTATTCGGCAACAGATTAGTAATGGTGCAGTATGTTTCTTTGACTTTTAGCATATGCTCTGAAATGGAAACAACAAAGCATTTACAGTGCCTTTACACAGTTACCCACTCTCCCCCAAAGCCTCCTAAAATAATGGACTCGTGGCTTATTGTTTTGTGTGCTGAGTTCAAGAGCTCTTTTGCTCCCTACCCTTTGCTTAGGCTGAAAAACCATAAAGGAAAGTCTTCTACCTGACCCCGAATTTTATTTGAAAAAAACCCTGCACATTCCCACACTAGGGATACCATCTGGTCAGCTCCTCCCAGTGGTGGGACAAGAGCTGATGCAATTTCACTACTCATTTCTCATTCTTTGTTTTATAGCATTTAGACAGGCTCTTCTTCTCTTTCTGAACTGGCTATTTGGCATTCTGTGGGTTTCCACTTTATTTGGAGAAGTGTCTGGGTGTTTTAAGTAAAATGTTCTGAAACATTATTATTAGCAAATGCAGTTCTATCAATAAGCTGGGACATTTCAGGATGGTCTGTGGTTCTTTTCTGTGTGTGTGTGGGTGATGGGGAGTTACAGCCTATTATTAGCATTGAGATAAACTGTAAAATGACTGTGGGAGTTTAAATGGGCGTGCTGATAATACGATGATTTGCTTTCTAAAAATACAGTGCTTTGCAGTGGATGTGGTGCATGTGTGTTTAATGCAGTGCCTGCCCCCCCAGAAAGGAAATGCTTTTGCTGAGACCTGACTCTATCCACTACACCCTTCCCACTCCTGCTATCCCAGCTACTTTCCTGGTCCTGTCTTTGCTTCTGTAGTGGGTCCTGCTGCAGCTGGCAGCATGGCAGACCTGGCAGGGGAAGAGTGACAAAGACAGCAGCAAGAGCTGTGGTGGCACATACGACAGTTCTGGTAGCAGAGAGTAGCTATGGAAGGTGCACTTGTCGCCACAGCAAAGTCCAGGGGCACATTGGAACCAACTGTTTTTGCCAGTGGGGACCAAGGTGTCCCCTTGTTTCTCAGCCTCCTTTACCTGCTTGTTCATCACTGTGCCTCTCATTGCTCACTGGTTTATAGCACAGCTGATAGCACTCAACAGTGTCGTCTGAGAAGAGGCCCCAGCAAACCCTCAGTGAGGTGCCAGTCGCTGCATTGGGAGCCTGGGGATTGATCACAGGGGCACAAGGAGCTGTAAAGGGGAAAACAGGTCATTTTTTGAATGGATAAGAAGCATGATATGTTGTTCACTGGCAAATGCTTATCTTTCCACAGAAGTGTAAACACAAAGCCTAGCCACTGAGTAGAGTCATATTCCTCTCACATTGAGAAAAGTTAGGAGCTGACCCAGTAAATATTTGGAGATGTTAATCAGATCTCTGGTGTATGAACTGGTCTTGCTTAAAATCCAAATCGAAACAACAAAATAATATAAACCTCAGCTCACTCCTCTGTAAACTTCACCTTCCCTGCCTCTGGAAACTGCTGTTCCCCGGCCAGTTAGTAGAGCCCTGCAGGGGTGACATCCAACAGGCATTGCACCACTGTGGGCTAGCCCCACTGCTGAGGATCCTCTGGAGGAAAGACGAAGGAAAAGCTATCCAACACAGGGCCAGCAGCACAAGAAAACTAGTGGTAAATGCTATTTTACTTAAAAACAAAACAAAACAAAATACAGTGTATGTGTACTGTCTGACTAGTTCTGACAATTTGTGGCGTGCCAGAAAAGGTTTACTCTCTCAAATTTTCTTTCTCTTTCTCTCTCTCTCTCTTTTTTTTTTTTTTTCCTTTATGTTAGGAATTTGCTTGGAATTTGCTCTGGTTCTTGTGGGTTACAGGAAAAATGTTTGCAAATAGCAGAGGAGCAATCCACTGAAATCTGAAAGCTGGGCATGTGTTTTATACAGTCTGGTGTCCCTCTCTACTTTATTCAAGCAATTACAAGGAAAGCCAATTTATCATCAAACTCAGCATGCCTGTTCCTTCAGCAGAAGGAGGGAGTCTTTGTGAGTCTTCTAAGAAATCATTCAGCAAAAGCAGGGAAGACTAAAATTGAAAATTCTGGTAATTTTATACTAAAAACAGATGAAAAAAAAATAATCCAAAAATAGGTTCCTGAGTCTCTGTCGATATAGGCAAACAAAAAATATCTAAAAGGGCAAACTAGAGAGATGCTAACTCTACCTTTGCAGTTCTCCTTTAAAAGAAGTAATGGACTTCTGTTTAATGCACATACTTAATTAAATGTGAATTGGTCTCATAATGAGCAGGTAGGAAGAGTACCTGGAATAGTATTAATGGAGTTCATTAGTTGTTCAACTTCTGAGAAATCTATGGCACGCTCTTCAAAGTCTGGCAGCGTTGAAAGCTCTAAATTCACCTCTTCCTTTAAGAATTCTTCCAGTCTATAATAATAACAATAAAAACAAAAAGTCTAATTGGAAGTACCATAGCATTGGAGATTCTACGTTCTATTTCCATTCTACGATAACCTGTTGTCAAGAGGAAAAGAACAGCAACCTCTAGAAAAACAGCTGTCTCCTTAAAACAACATTTCTGTAGTTGCACAAAGCTCAGCCTCCCCATGCCCTGTGCTTGGATCTGTGTGGCCACACATCAGATCGGTGCTCCAAGATGCCAAACCCAGTCGGCTGGATGCAGGGGGGACTGAAGGACCATGCTTTGTGTGCCCTGCTCATGCAGTGAGGTGGCTGCTGCATGCTGCCACTGACGTGAGTGAGATCTCCCCTAGTGCCGCTCAGTGGGAAGCAAGCTGTTAGCTCCACGACTTTCATCCTGTTGTTTAGAATTTATGACTCTATTACTAATTCAGGACTTCATGGTTTTAGGTGTTGTAAATTTGAAACTAAGGAGTATCTTTTCTGTGTGTTTTCATAATGGATGACAGTCAATTTAAATATATATATTTTTGCAAATGATTTAGTGTGCACAAGATTTCTTCCAACTGCTACAACAGCTTTCATGATATGTCTTGAGCACCCACAGCGTGACTTTCTACCCCTCTATATTAATGCATAAATAAGCTTGTTGTTAATCTAGTTAGAGAGATCGGTTTTAGGCAGATTTGTATCCAAAGCTTTTCTTTCAAGATTTTTAGAAATCCAGTTTCTCAGTCACTGAAATCAGTTCCTTATGACTAAGCTGAAAACAGTGATTTATTCATGCTCTAACTCCGTTTGTTGTTGTGTTTGTTTTTTTTTTTTTTTTTAATTGGCTTAAAACTAGTTTTGAGTGTTGAACTTCTTAGACCAACTTCTCTTCCTGCATTTGAACAAGAAATACTGAAGATTTCAATAACTTTAGGAGTTCAGGTAAAATATGTGTGCCTGAATGGAGTCCAGAACATGCAACTGCCTCCAATAACAAATCCAATCAGCAGGAAGAAACGTGACACAAAATCGCAAACTGTGATACTACCTGTCAACCATGGTTACTGCTGCCTGTAGAAACAAAAGAGAGTGCGTGTTAAAGACAGAAAAGATATATTCCTGCATCAGGCCAAAGCAGACTACATCATGCTGTTGACCTGTCTCGTATGAATTTGTCCCAAATGCAGCCTTTAGAGTGAGCTAATCGTCTCTCACCAAGCTCTAGGAGCAAAGCCTTGCATAGCAGGCCATTCAAATGGATGTTAGGCCATTTATGTTAAGATAACATGCAACATCAAGCACTGACCAGCATCCTCCCACCTAGACACTAGACTCTTCCCTTCCCCTGTTGTCCGCAGCACCAACAGATCCTTCACAAACAGAAGCCAACAACAGTTGGCAAAAATAACTTTGTGAAAGGATCTGCATTGGAGGGAGTCTAAGCATTACTACCACAATTTACCCTGCCAGAAGCCATACTGGGAACATTCCACGAGACCAAAGGCCAGCACTGGTTTGCAGTTGGTGGGGCAGAGGGTGACCATTTGTCTTGAAGGTAGACACGCAGTCCCTGGGGAAACCTAAGCTGCTGAGAGCTCAAGAGCAAGAACCATTCACCTCTTGGTTCTATGCTGGGGAGAGGAGCCAAAATCCCACCCCTCAAAAGACTGGAACAATGGCTCTTATGGATGATGTAAAACTGTCTATGAGATAAGGAGAAAATAAGGTTATTCCTAGAGATGCAGAGGAAAGGGAAAAGTCAGCTCACGAAAAGAGCTCAACAGGTCGGACTGACATAGCAGACTGGAGGTGTTAGAGAGAGTTGTTTACTGTCCAGTTCAGAAGTTACTGTAGCTGTGCTACAGAAATGCTCCCACTCACTCCAGTCACAGGACAGCTCAGTTTAGAGTAATCACTCATCAGCAGTGAAAATTCTCATACTTTTTCCAATTATTTTTCTACCTGCTAAGAAAAATAGCTCTCAACACCTCCTCAACAGAGAGATTCATCCATCACTTTGCAGGAGCTCATAATTTATTTAGAGCCTCCTGTTCATCTGAACTGTCCAACAAAATGAGCAAAAAAAAGAAACATCTTCCAAAGTGGATGCATCAGCCTGTCTGCTGTGAGCCCAGAATACAGCAAGGGACCTGAGCCTAAAATGAGGCAATAAACACTGCAAAGTGTTTCCAGAGTTTCCTGAGGTAAGTTTTGTAGAGAGGCACCTTCTCTCTGAACCCCAAGAAGACTCATAAATCACTGAGCATCGAAGTGAACAACTTCTGTCCCTGCAGCTGTATTTTGGCCCTGTTGTGTTGCCCCACTAAGTCAATGCCACCAGCCAAGCACCTGACAGCACATGGACCAGGCACCCCAAATGCTCTCTAGTAATAAAGTTGCTTGGGACTTCCCAGCTGCAGATTACCTGCAAGCAGCAAAAAGCATTTAGAAGGGGTCTTGCTAGCCAAAGCTCTTTACCTTCATAAAATTGACTTTGTCATTTTCCCGGTAAAGCTCGTGGGTCGAGTCTGTCAGCTCCTTGCAGGTGTCAAGATGTTTCCCACAACTGACCAGCTGCCCATATAGTGCTTCCAGCTTCTGTCTCTTCTCTTCCCCCAGTGCTTCCAACTGTTCTTCGTACTTCTGAGCAAGCACTTGCACTGCATCGTTGTAATGCACCTCAAAGTTCTGCTCCTGCCTCCCAAAATTCTCCTGCAAGGCATTTGGGGTTTTGTTGCTTGATGCCAGACCTGATCCATAACTCAGCCAAAGAAAAGTCTTTCTCAGGCTTGCCTAAAATTCTCCTTGTCAGAGATGCAATGCCAGTAAACAGAAGATGTTATTTGACTAATTTGCATTTTTAGGTGTTTATTCTAATCATTCACCCCCCACTGAGGCACAAGAGAGTGTCAGATTTGGTTCCAGACATGATAAGAGCATCAGAGATTATAATAAAAACAATGATTCAAAAAACTCCCTCCAACTAAATCCAGGAAGCACTGCTTGGGTTATATCCTGGCCATAATCTCCCAAGTATTTCCACCTACACAGTCATGCATATCCTACCACAACAGAAACCATGGCAACCCAGTGGGATCCATGGATTCACTCCGAGGGAGCTGAGCAGTTAACACTGGTATCCTCACTCGCTGCTGGAGAAAGCATTAGGAAGGAAGATTTAAGGGGCAGGCAAGGCTCTGTTGCCAGCAGCTGCCCACTGCTCAGGCACCAATGTCCTTCTGTGCCACATGCAGCAGAGAAAAGAGAGTAGGTGCCTTGAGTTCTACTTCCACCCAACCTGTTGCCAGCTGGGCTCCTTCCCCAGGGCCAAGATGACATCAGCCAAGGAGGAGCACAAACCCTGCAGTGCTGTATCTCTGTGCAACTGGTACAAGGGTTTACCTGTATCTGTGAAAGAAAATGTGTGAACACAAAGGGTACACTGTGGATGGATTAGTTAGATCACAGGTCTTTGGCCACATAAGCTGAGTGGGGGTGGCTTTATTTCTGAATGCAAGTGTTGGTGCAAAGGTTTAATGTGGTTTTACTAGCCCACTTCAAAAATAATCAGGATGAATTTTCCTGAGTACCTCAATCCAGGCAAAACCCAAGATAACTCTGTGCTTTGTTACCATAATTACTTACCCCACTAACAACGGGATACTGGGACTCTGTCAAAACAGTCCCAACCCCAGTAACAAAGTGTTAAACCAATGACAAATGCCTTACCTCTACAGTGATGAAGATTTCCTCCAAGTGACTGGCAAAGTTTTCCATCTGAGCAATCTGCTCTTCCAATTTGCACATGTTTTTATGAATCTCCTCCTACCAGAAAAACCCAGCAT
The DNA here is from genome assembly GCA_013399715.1 of Alectura lathami. Taxonomy (NCBI): domain Eukaryota; kingdom Metazoa; phylum Chordata; class Aves; order Galliformes; family Megapodiidae; genus Alectura; species Alectura lathami. Next base: position 118,664 of record VXAV01003958.1, read on the forward strand.
GAATCTCAGTATGTCCAAACTCTGTTTTAGAGGTATCACAGAACGCTTGTTCTATTCTTACCTTCTCACTTTCCATGGCACTGGAGAACTGAGCCACCTCATGATCCTTGTGCTCACCAAACAGTTTATCAAAAGCTCGGATTGGTATCTTGCAAGTACAGCAAAAAACATCTGCCGTTTCCTCCTCCTCACTGACAGCCTGGCTGCTCCGCTCATCCGACGTGCCACTGCTGCTAAGCCCCTCTCTGGACCGTGTGTGGCTATCAGCCTCATCCTCTGCTCTGGCTTTGCTCTGATCTCCAGCTTGAGAAGCCTCATCAGGAAATCCCTGGTGCTTTGTGCTTTGACTTTGATCTTTCACTGGAGAGCTGCTTTTTGATCGGTTATATACAGAGCCTGGCGATCCTGCTTTTTGTGTGTGAGCAGGTAGCCATTTGCAGCCTGCCGTCTCCAGATGTCCTCCAAGAAGCTCCATCTCTTTTTCTCTATCCTCATCAAGTCCATACATCTTGGCAAGCTCTGCAACCTCCTTTTCCAAGTCATATCCAGCTTCTTGTGAGTTCTGAATTTTTTCACTACTCAACACAGATTCCCTTCTGCTTTTCCCCGGAAATCTGTCTCCTTGACCAGATGGCTCTTCAGGAAAGATATCAAACCTCTCCTTAGATCCATAAAGATCCATGTGATAAAATATCAAGCCTTCAGCCCCAGTTTCACTAGAATCTGGGACTGGTGGAGAAGCTGAATGACCAGGAAATTGGTCACTATTTTCATACTCTCTTGCACTGATAGATCTGGATGACATTGGTATCCTCTGTGAGGCTTTTGAGATTATGAGTCTCAGTCCTGTAAAAGAAAAGAAAAATCCTTAGCCATATGCTTAGATATAAAGCATGAGAGTTTCTTGCTTAGAAATGTGTAAAGGAATAGGTTTGGCTGAGGACTGTTCTGGGCCTGGAGGTAGGCATGGGAAAGGCCAAAGCTGGTGGCTTCATTTCCTCATGGGATGCTTGGCTTTTCTCACCTCTGTGCAAAGCACAGCAGAGAGCTGTCTTTGGTGTGTATCTTTTGTTTTCTGAGCGGCTCATCCGTGACCTGACATCTGAATTCCAACCTGTGGAGTAGTCTTGTCTTCAGCTCAACACTGGGACTGTGCTTCAGGTGCACTTAGTGCTGTTCTGTGCAATTGGAGATGGACTGGTTTGAAGTCTGTTCACCCTTCTGCTGCTGTCAGGCACTGTTTCTGCACTGTCATTCAGGCATCCTGTAGGACGTCCTCTCTTGGGACCACTGATGCCGCATAAAACATTAGCAAATGACCTGAAAATTCCTGTTCTACATTTTTCAGGTTGTCACTCTTGAAATTGAAACTTGAGGTTTCTTTTAACTTCATTCTCACTCCAGGTCTCCAGTTCTTTCCATAAAACAGGGACAAATAATGCCCTTTGGAGTTTCTCAGGTGTTGTGAAAATATATTTCTTAACATAAATGAAGTTTGCAGAAAAAATCTGTGATGATCTCCATGATAAAGCATACAGTCTCTAGGAAGCAAGGCAGACCCCTGAACTGAGAGAAGCCCACTCTGACCTGCAGCTTGCACACTTTGTTCCTCCTGTGCAATGTGGGAAGTGTGAAATGCAAAGCTGTATGATAAAAGCAGATGCATGTGGGACACTGCTAAAGGTACAAATGCAATCTTAATACTGACTCCCCAGGCCCACTCCTTCCCACCATCCCACTATTAATAACAGCACATGGAATAGTTCTAGTACAGGGAGGCCACCTGGTGCTCTGTCAGAGCTGCAATATTCCCCCAGCCCTCAACAAAATCATGGCTACAGAACTGTTTTCCTAGCAATTTACTGCTACAATCAGCAGAGTTCGTGGAAATATTTCACACAAATATTAATGAATCTATAGTTACATCTGGTCCTAATTCAGTGAAACAGACAAAAGCTTGGAAACCTCTTTCTCACAGAAAACAAAAAACAAACAAAAGTTCAGTCACTCATCAGGATTATAGGAGCTTCTGCAGAAGCTTTCACATAAGCTTTGCTTTCAAACCACTTTTTACAGTCTTAATAGTTACAAATACTTGCAATCACCTCAGATTTATTTCATCAATATTTTACTAATATTCCTGAGGATTACTTAGCTAGCAAAGTCAACAAATTAAGTGGCTTATTAGAATGTAACTTCTTGAACTAGTGAAAAGAGCTAAGAAACTTCCCACTTTCCAGTTCGATATCAATGACCGAAAACAGTCCAGCCCCCTGGATCTCTAAGAAAGCACACACAGAAGTTCACCGTTGTCTTCTGGCACTGCAGACATGGATGTGGATTCTAGAGCTAGCAATATCTTACTACAGACAAAAGCACTGAAGTTATGCAGAAATACTATTTATGCTAAGGGTGACAAAATAAATCATGCAAATTCTAGCATATGGAACAGAGAAAAGGTCTTGAAACATACCGGAAAATGTTGTCTGGCTCCCACAAAGACTTTTTTCCCCATAATTGTAACAATAAGGCTTGCTTTAGAAACTACTGCAAACTGAAAAAATGAATTAACAAGTATTTTTCCTACCAAAATGAAATAAAATTACGTAAATTAAAATGAGCATAATTAAGCTTGTCTGGAACCCTGCTGCCTAGGTAAGATTTTCAGATGATATGTTTGCTCAGTTTACAGACACAGATACAATTACAGTGAAGAATGTTTAAGTCCGTGACCATCAATTACTGAAAACACAGAGCAAAGAATGTTACTACCTAAAAACTTGCCTTCTATCTTAAGACGTCATAAATTCTTCTGATAGCTCAGATGACATCAAACTTCACATTTATTTCCCCTAGTAAAAATTAGTTCACACAAAAGCAATTCCCTGCCACTTTCCTATGACTGCGGTTGGAAGACTTATTGCAGTAACTCTAGACCGCCTCTTTCCTCAGATAGGGACATGCCAGCAATGAGCAATGGCACAAATATAGATGTGCCCCAGCTGTCCTTCAGCAGCACACTACTTGAGTGTCACCAGGATGAATGTCATCCACTAAGAAAAGGCTCCGAAGGTTCTGTGCGATTCCTGGAGCCAGAGTACTTGGAACATTTATACAGACCCCTTGCTAAAGCCAGAGCACCCTCTCAGCTGCTGAGCTGATATTAACAAACACAGCAGAGTGCAGTCATTGACTCTAGACGTGATTTCCAAGGCTGTGGTTCTAGGCAGATTATCTTGGGTCAGATATACAAAATGTGCGTTCTTCACAAACCAGTTCAAAAGGATAGACACAGGCATACGGCATGAACAGTTAACTGTGCTGTTGTTTGCAAAAGTTTGATGGCAAAGTCTATCTCTGTATTAAATTAGTAGAAACTTTACCACTGGTTTGAGTTGGAATCAAGATCAGATTCTAGAAAAAATATCCAAGAAAATTAAAAAAAAAAAAAACAACAGAAATTAGAAAATAAATTATATGTTGCACGTACTTGTACACCATGCCCACCCCGTATATGTATGCTGGACCTTTGGAAAGCTATTTATAGTGAAGAGGGTGGCTAACAGCCAGGCCAGGGGAGGGTTTTCACAGGAACATAACCCTGCAGTCTGTGTTCAGCACTGGATCACCTGACAAAAGATAGGACATATATTACTGCTGAATGTTGTGATCACGGTGATTACTTGATCTCTATGTATCCACTCAAATCCACAAAACTTTCAGTTGTCCAGAATACATAATCTTCTGCTTGTGAACTTGCTAGGGAGCTAACCCGATGACAGGAGATTTTTACGTATGCTTGAGAACATTGCAGTGTACACGTCTTTTGCTCAGGGGTTACTGCAATGTGATATGTCTGTTGCATCTGCACAGAGCTCTGCTTTTTTCTCCATTCCAGCTACCCTTGGAGTCATTTCCTCACATTTCTAGCAGTGCAATTGTTTGCCGTTTCACTAAGGGATTACAAGTTAATTGCCCATGTAGTCATGATCTCATTACTGCTGATAGTGCCTCTATCATCTGTGAGATCAGAGCAGAAATGTTTTCACATAAATGTTGTAGCCTTTGCAGGAATTTTAACATCTATGCTGTCAGACAGATTTTGTTAGTTTTTCAGATGAGAACTTATTTATGCCTCTTTGTTGTTAATGTACAATATCTCACAGGCTTTCATCTACTGAAGAATTAGTAGTGTCAGCTTTACTTCCGAAGACTAGAACAAAGCATTTTGTTTACCACAAATTAAATTCAGCCCTGCACACAACGCCTGGATGAGAGATGTGTGCTGTACACCCAGCCACGTCACCTCCCGCTCCCCCCCGAGGCCTGCAGGTCCTCTCACAGGGGCTGCTTGGAGCAGGCTGCCGCAGGCCGCCCTCGTCCTGGTCAGGAAAGGTGGGCTATTTGCACGGCAGATATTATGGCAGCGCTCTACAGAAGCTGGCCTCAGCTGGCACTCCTGTTTGGGGGGACCATCTTTTGGGACTGGATTTAGACAAAACCCCAGAGCTGCTGCCATGCTCAGGAGCAGGGAGCCTTGGCCTCCGGCTGCCTCCATTTTGCATTGCAGAGAAGGAACTTGGGGCTTGGTGACGGAGAAGGGAACAACCGAGATGTAGAGGGTGACAGCTGGGAAGAAAGCGGCTGGCAGGCAGCTGCCTTCTCTGCCCGGGGCAGCTAAGGACCGAAGCGCACAGCGGTGCCGGAGGATGGCCGCGGCCCGCTGAGGCGTGCCCAGCGCCGCCTGCCCTGAGGGAAGGCGGTGGTGCTGCCTCCTGCTTGGCTGGGAGCCTGGTGTGCTCTGTACACTGCCTTTTACAAAAATAACAGCTCTTTCTCTTTCTTTTTTTTTTTTTAATTCATTTTTCCTTTTTTATTTATTTATTGTTTTTCCCCCTTCTCCACTCCGGGCCTCCCTGTGCGCCTCGCGCGCGGCTCCCCCTTCCCGCCCGTTTATTTACTCATCTTCAGCCACAACACGAGGATCCTCTCGCCCCGCCCCCTCCCCGCGAGG
>VXAV01003958.1:124372-158582 GCA_013399715.1 Alectura lathami
CCCGCCCGGGAGCGCCCGGCCCCGGGTGAGGGAGCGCGGCTTGGGCACCCCTTGCTCCCCTGGGAGCTGTGCGGCTGGGGCTGGGCCCGCTGCAAGAGCCGTGGGGGCTCTGCTTCGGGCTGGGGCGATGCGAGCGCGGCTGACCGAGTCACTAAGGCCGTCCCGCTCCTGGTGTTGTCCGATGAGTACCTCCACAAACACTTGTTTTGGTGGGCCGGAAACCCCTGGGCCAGTAGCTCTGGGTGGGCAGTAGGTGTAAGGCGTTGGGGTGCTTAAGCTGCAAGCACGCTGCTAAAAATATCCAGCAGTGTTGTGCGTTGGGTGGAATGGCAACCAAGAGGGAAAGTGCAACCATGCTATGGCTTTATAATCCCGTTAGGAAGGGTGATTCCTGGTCAGGTTCTACATTAATCCAGATTAAAGTATGGGCCTCTGCCAAGTAGGTGTGTGGTCAGATTGCGAGGTGTCAGATTCTGGCCTAATGATTATATGAACTAATTGTTATGTTAGCCCTTTCTCCCTTTTGTACCTTAAGTTCTTCCTTGCTGTGGATTTCTACCTGGATTTTTCCCTTTTATTTGGAGCCTGGGAACATGCTTGCAATTAGCACATCGCTATGTTAAAACGAGGTTTAGAAATACTTCAAGATCAGGAGTGTGCTGCTGAACTTTTTTTTTTTTTCAGTATCTACAGTCTGTTTTCTGACAAATAAGTTGAAAAGTGTTTTATGAAAATGAATGTGCCTGGGTGAGCGGTTAAGCAGCTGACCTTCAGTTTCTCACTTGTTTAACAGCTGGAGCAGCAGTGCTGTTTCAGAAAGACACTTCTTAAGAAGACAACCTTAGTTTACCATATGTTCATGTACAATGCTGTATACAAAAGTTGCACTTTCTGTGACAGAAAGGCTATACTATGGCCCAGTTAGAAATACATTCTGACCACCATGCTCTTCTCCAAGGAGACCAGGGTGGGCACCCATGTAGCTGTCTGGGATCTGGTGGTTGAGTATAGCTCAGTGCCAGGTTTTCTGCTATTTCCAACTATATTTTAGATATGTCTAAGCACAGAGTGCTGTTGTATTTGCAGGTCTGACAGGGACGTAGGTTTATTACATTGCAATATAGGCCAGAAGATGTTATCAGAGCACCCCTTTCCCCCTTTTCCATCTGTGTCCTTCCCACATACTTCATCCTCTAGGCCAGAAAATTCATTTGGAGGAATGCAGAACTTACTGGTGCAAGATGGAGGAGAGTAGAAGTGTCTACTTTGAACAAAGACAACAAGTACTGGGAAGGGAAAGAGGAAACCTGAGAGCAACACTGCCAGCACAACCAGAGGAGTCACTTGGGCCCATGGCAGAACAGTTCTAGGAAATGAATAACAGATTGCATGAAATAAAGGGATTTTTTCCAGGCAAGAAAACAAACAAGAAACCTAACCAAGAGCAAATATCCCCCTGCCTGCTAAAAGCAATCTCTGATACATGATTTTCTCATGAGATCACTTGAAAAAATTTTCAAATTACTCTCTTCTGTGCACTATAAACATTTCCTAGGAGCACTGTGACCCTCACTGTTTCCTGGATTATGGGAATCAGAAAGTGAGGTATTTTTTATATCTGGGGGAAAAAAGGCCGCTAAATTGCTGCGGGTTGCTAAACTGCAGACCCTAGGACTGTGTCTGAGCTACCGTGGGCTCCTGGGGCTGCCTAAGGGGCCACGGGAGTTCTGGGGTGGTCAGAAACACTGCACATCTATCCTCTTGTTCTGTGCTGGACCTGGAGAGAGGCCAGGTGGGCAGTGCCCTTGAGCTGACTTCCACAGACCTTCCCTGGGGAGGTTCCTCTGCAGCTGAGACCTTTGCCCCTGCTATCTTACCCAAAGTCAGCTGGCAAAAGCAAAGGTGATGGTTTAATGCCAGTGCTTATCGGTTGCAACACAATCAAACCAATGTTTCTGATGCTTTTTCTCACTGCTGGAGCACCTTGTTCCTCGCCCCTTTCCTCAAGGAGCCAGGGAGCAAGCAGTGTCCTTCCAGGAAGACCTGTGATTCTCTTCACTCCCTCGGCTGGCTGTCAGCTTCTTGGCTCTCAGAGTGCTCCATGGTCTCTAGTAGCTGCTGTCAAAGAATAATCTTTGAAGTTTTGATTTGTGCCAGTAAACAAAAGCAGCTGAGGAAGAGCTTCCAGCTTCGTGTTTTGTCAGAGGAGCAAATAAAGGCATCACATGGGGACTGGTGTGTCAGAACGACAGCCATTCACTGCACGAATTACAGGTTGTGACATGAAATATCACTAGGGCTGAGATTAGAGTAAGTTGCAAATTGTGCAAACGATGAAACTTACTGGCAGGTGTTTAGTCCCTTCGGTATGCAGAATTCCCATTTACCACTTGTGTTGATAAAAAGCAGTGACCTGCAGACAGCTGTTGGGATTTCTGCTGTGAGGGCCCTAGACATGATCCTCCTCTCAGTCTTCTCATGCGACACGTACCAGTTAGTGCCCTTAAGAGTGTGCTGTTAGTGATGTTTCCTGCTGGGCTGGCTGCCTGGTGTGCCGGGAAGTCTTGCCCATTCCCCTGATGCGGAATGGCAGGTTCCTTCCACCAAAGCTCGTCAGCAGCACACGAACGCAAAACAGCCGAGCCTGATTTACCTTTCATCCCACTAGGTTCTTCAGCAGCATAAAAATGCTGACACAATGGTGGCTTTGATGAAGGTTTATGAGGAAGAAGACGAAGCTTATCAGGACTTAGTTACCATGGCAACGCAGTTCTACCAGTATTTACTGCAGCCCTTCAGGGATATGCGAGAACTGGCGACACTGTGCAAACTGGAAATCCTGGTAGGTCTGTCCTTACAAAGAGAGAAGCTGGGGGTTTCTCTTCGTCTTACGAAGAGAAGTAGCAGGGCATCGGCTGCTCTTCAGAAGTTTAGGCTCAAATCACTTAATGTTCTCTGGTTTTGTCTTCACCTGCTTTTTTTTTTAAAATCCTTCAAAGCCATCAAACATGACTAAGAAGTTTAGGCAGAACTCTCAGAGGATCTCAGTGTGCACGGTATTGGCTTGAATGGAACTGCAGCCCTATTCCACGGGTGTCCCAATTCCCTCCATGTTGGGGGCTTGAAAGGAGAACATCACCAAGCTCCACCTGCCTGTGGTTTACACTCCAGTGGGCTGAATTTACAGAGATCTGAGTAGCTTTCGTTGTGCCACCCTTCAGTGGGATTAGTTTGTGACGCTGAGAGTGCCATCCGTGCTGATGCACCAGCTTAGCTCGGATGTGGAAGTAGAACAGAAAGCAGAGGAGAGCTGACCATGCAAAGCAGTCTTCTGTTGCTGCACCCTGTTAGGAGCACAGGCTCAAGCTTGTCACTTTGCTAATTTAATTTTCTGTGCATCTTAAACTGGAAACACATACTAAAAGTTATGATGGCCCTGGAAAGGAGAGGCATCTACTGATTTGATTTTTCCTTAAATGATCTGTTCAAATTAACGTGAGCTGAAAAGAGCTCCAGAAAAAAGCTGAGCTTAGATTAAGGTCTTTAGATACTCAGAGTCTATACCTGTGGAGATTAAACTTGAAGTATGCTGCCCTGCAAATTACAATTGGAAATTGTAATTGGAAATCTGTGAAAATTGGAATGAATGAACCACAACATTTGCTACCATAGAAATAATTCAAAAAGATGTTTAGGCTCTTTCGAATCTAGATTATAAAAAAAAAAAAAATTGGATACCGGTCTTGTACTCATGTAGTCTCTGTGGGCTTGAAAGTACTCTCTTATGTTTCTTTTCTATATCCCTCTTCCTGTGTGAAAGAACTGCCAAGCTGGAGAACCTGACAGTGCGATGTGCTGTCAACACATGGGGGAAAAATAGAAGAGAACATTGCACGTAGAAGAGTGTTTTTGAGTTACTTTTAGTAGCAACTAAAACCACTTCAGTTGGTCATTATTTTTGAGATAGTAGTTTAAAAAAATATTTTAAGTAAACTAATCCAAAGTGAATGTTAAAGTCAGGATTAAGGAACAAAGGCTCTGAGTTAGCTCAAGAGTGAGGAGCAGGGCAATACACAGGCATGAGGAGTGATTGACTTCATGTCAGGTGCAGGGAAGGTCATGTTTGCCACTGTGCTGTGCCTTGCTAGGAGTGTCTGTCAGTATAGCATAATGCAGGCTGCACCACTGTGGTAGCCAGCTGGTAACTGAGAACTTTGTCTCCTCGCAGAAATCTTTACAGTATGATAATTTGGGACCTAAAAGAGTAGCAGCTTTGCAGAAAGATGCTGAAGAATGGACTAAGCGAGCTGAGAATGCTGTGTGCTCCATTCAGGATATAACTGTGAACTACTTCAAGGAGACTGTAAAGGCTCTGGCAGGTAATCAGAAGGATTTACACAGAAGGATTCCTAAATACTTGATTTAGGGTACTAAGAGCTCTTTTTAACACCTTTGCTGGTCTCTGTCATCAGATCCTGAGGTTAGGGTGCATCCAGCACAAGAAAGAAACATTTGATTCATCTAAGATTTACATCTTTTAACCAATGTGTTCTACAGCTTTCATTTTACCTGCACACAAATATTATCAAGGCCTGAGATGTATGGCTGCAAACCTCTGAACAGAAAACATGCGCAGTTTTAATCCTTGGTGTGCAAGCGTGAAGGATTTCAGCATGTTACCTGAGTAGATCACTGTGTAACGGTTAAGGCATGTCAATCAAGTATTTTACTTATTTATAAAAAATCATAAATTCCATCTGTTAGTCTTGCAGTTTCTGAAGAAGCTTCAGAAATTGTTTAACAGCATCAAGCATTTTTAGTGCTGCAGCTATAGTAGAACTGCGCTAGGGTTATTTATTTTCTTCATTTCTCATCTCTTACTGTAATTTTTCCATCTGCAGCAATGCACAAACAGATGGAACAAGATCAGGAAAAATTTGGTAAAGCCGCCTGGGCATCAGCTTTACCACGACTAGAAAACCTGAAATGTATGTTAGCTAAAGAAACCCTTCAGCATCTGAGGGCGAGAGAATTATGCCTGAAACAGAAGAGAGCTGCTCTTCAGAGAAATGTAAGACCCTGCAAAGCCTCCTTTTCTGTCCCTGTTTGTGAAAGGTTGATCAAAACCTACCAAAAGGGTCACGGGGAGAATTTCAAGCTCCTTGTCTGTGAATCAACTCAGAAAGGCCTCTTTAGCAAAGCACCTGCGTTCTGTGCTAAGCGTTTTACAGGGTTGCAGAGCTGACCCAAATATTTTTAACTACTTTAAGACTGATGACAAGACAACTTAGTGTTTCTTTGCAGTTTGGGGAAGATAAATTGATGTGTAATATAATAAAAATATTTTATAAGTTATGAAAAAATGCTTGCCCAGTTCTTAAAATTGCTCCTGCACATGAGGACACTTAGGAAAGGTGAAGATAAACGCCTCGACAGTTCAAGTATTGTAGTAGCGTTTATGGCATTAACCTTTAAAATTGTTAGTTTTAGTGAGATAAAGAGCAGATACTATCTTCAGTGAACACTGCAAAATCAAGATATTTACTTAATTTTCATATTCTCATCTATTCTGTTTCATGCCATTTAACTGCTGTGAGGAGTATCTGATTTTTATTTTCCAAGAGTAGTAGTGTTATTTGTGCAGGTTATAATGAAGTCTTTCCTGGTAGACTTAAGGTGAAATCACAAGTTTAGGCTGATGAGGCTCTCTGCTCCTTGGAGTTCTGCTCCGCGCCTTTTGTAATGTTCTGTTATTTCCATACCAAAGCACTTCAGCAGCTGCCAGGTAGGTGAGGATCTTCACATCTGTGAAAATTAAAGCATGCACACATGCATGTTTCCTGTGTGTGTATTTTCTTATCAGTGCTTTTCTGTTTTCTGTTTGGGACTGTTCAGATGGAGGACCTCAATGAACAAGAAGAGAATCTATCTGTGGCAGAGGAGCTAGAAATACATTATTATGAAACCCAGTTGGAATTATATAATGTACAGCTGGAGGTGTTGAAACATGAAGAGATGCTGCTCATTGTACAATTGGACACTTTAAGGAGACAGATTAAAGGTAAGAATAACGAAATGCTTATGCATATATCCGAAACACAAGATATGGCCTGCTCTTTGGAATTAAAAAAAAAAAAAAAAAAAGAAGAGAGCATTATCCCTACTCAGGTCTCGCTAGTAGAAGGCATCATGGGAAACATTGGTGCTGTAGCATGATGTGATATTTTGTCGTCTGACACTAATTTGATAACACAAGATTTTTTTTATTTATTTTTATTTTTATTTTTACTTTTTTTTTTAATGTGCTGGTAGCTCATCTTGACAGCAGTTGGGATACATACATGCCCTGGTTTGGCATGTGGAATAACTGACATTGCAAATACTTTGCAAAGCTCGCAGAGTTACAGGATCTTTGTGTAGAAACTGTGGTATTGTGACCTGCTGAAATGGGTCCTGAAATTCATCACAAATTTGTTAGAATTTAACATGTAGAAATTAAAAAATACCTCCTGTAATGACAAAAATAAGTGGTTGTAGCTAGATGCTACTTGAGTGCTGCTTATGTTCCCGTTTAAGCATCTGTTCGTAACATATTTATGACCAAATTAGGCATCAGTCTTCTTTGTGTTTGTTTGTACTTGGTGAATTCTCTGTTACTGTGTATCCTGTGAATTAAACATTACTCCTGCTTGTTGCATAATTAAAAGCTGGTAAATAATAAAATAAGTCATCCAGTGTTGATCAGAACAGTCTTCAGTTTTCCAGGAACACTCCAGTCGATGAAGGTAGGAGTTAAAGCACAGAGAGACATTTGAAAGAGGAAGCTAAATAACAGCAAATGTTAACAGCATAAATTTGATCCTGCAGAACACCCCTGTGAGTAACATGACATGTTTGCGTAAAGCTTTGAAGGACCAAGCTCGGCTCTGGAGCGTTACACTTTGTAATAACTAACTCAGTGCCCCCAGTGGCTTTTAAAATGTCATTAGTTCTTTAAATGTTTAAATAACTGTGGCAATTTTTGGGTTTTTAAAAAAATGCCAAATGCCTTTTTAGAGAAACAGGATGAAGTTGTTTACTATGATACATGTGAAAATCCTGAGGAGCTCAAGGTCATTGAACAGACAATGGAACGCCATTACGCTAACCTGTCAGAAATGACGGTGCTGAGGCAGAAGACTAAGCAGTTGGAGACAAAGCGTGGGACTGTCTGTGCGAGGAGAGCCTACCTCAGGAACAAAAAAGTAAATGCAGTCCTGGAGATGTGCAGTTTCTGTAGCTGATGTCGTGAGTGTTGACTCACAAGGGATGGACAGGAAACAAATAGGAGAGCTTTGGGTGGAGCGTACATGGCGCTATGTGACTTGATGCCAAGGCCCCTAAGACTGAAAGAGGGGCAGTGTGATTTTAAGCCAACTTCACTCTCCACTGTATGGTACAAGTGCCTCTCAAGTGTACTGGGAGCGCAGACTTGCATGGGTGACCCAGGAGGTGTTTCCCTGTCAGCTGAACCTCATGCAGAGCCCTGCTGTGGCCAGCTGGAGCTTTGCCCTGGCAGCCTTTTATACAGCAGCTGCAGCACAGGAGAAAACCTGGCCTGCAATGAAGGAAGCTGCAGTGACAGAGCAGCCCACACAGCACTACCTACATTACCTTGGAATGGGAGGGAAGGGGAAATCTGACTGCTGCAATTTTCTCTCCAGACTCTCAGTTCTGTGCAAGGGGCAGGTTTTTTTTTTTATTTTTTTTTCCCCATTTGAAGCAGAACACTAGGAAGAGACGAGTGAGAATCACAGTTGACTCTCATGAACCTTCCCAGTGAGTTGGGCTTCCCTTACACCTGCACAGTCTCACTGAGGCAGAGAGCAGAGCCCAAGCTCAAGTCTGTTTGGCCTTTTACCCTTCCCTAGCCTGGACAGTGTGGGAATGCCGCTGGAAGTGTTTTGTGAATGGTGGTTGTCGCTTGCTCGCACGTGCTTCCTCTGCAGACGCTCCCTTTGCTTCTGTTTTCATTCACTTCGCTGCTGCCTATTGGTTACATAGCACTAAAGCCAAATGCCAGATGATTTGCAAATGCTTCCACAGTCATGTGGATAATCCCACCCTGCACAGTGACAAGTAGCGACTCCTGGAGATAATACTGAAGCCTGCAGCTTCTCTGAGGCACTTTGTTACTAACAGAAGGTACTCCTGGTAGGCGTTCATTGTGCTTCACATTCCTCTGCTTCCCTGGCCTTTGTACGTAGGAGCTATGGCAAATAATGGACGGGGAAAGTAGCCTTGTATTTTTGCAGTGCCCTTCTCGCTTCCTTCTTGCCTTTTTTCTCATGCCTTAGCAACCCTTCCCTCTAGGTGATGCTTGGGTAAAATTTGTTCAGAGCTTGTTGCTGCCTTTTTCTTTTTTCTTTTTTTCCTCATTTTTTGTCTTTTTTTAATCCTAAATGTAAGACAGAGGGATCTGTTCAGATCTGGGTATGCTCCCTCTGTAGCATGAATAACCCTACCATTAGTTAGGTTAAAAAAACAAAAGATCTCATTGGCTTTAGCCATGAAGGAGTCCCACAGATCTCGCCTTCTGTGTCTCACATGTCACCCATTGAACTTAGCCGTCCTTCATGGCACAGCCAAGCACCTGGCCCTGGTCATTGTTAGTGGCTTGTGCACGGGAGTTAATGGCTCAGACGGCACACAGTGAATGTGAACTAACCAAGGACTACATGAATTTTGCTGTTCTACCAGGATCAGTGTGAAGCAAGCCATCAGCAGAGACTGCAACAAGCAGAAGAGTGCAAAAAACGCTTCCAGCAGCATCACAGCATACAGATAGTGAGTACTGCATATCAGACTTGGAAATTCTGGCATCTGCTCATTTCACCCATAAATGCTCACTCACTTGTGTTTCAACGCAGAAAAGAGACAAGCAAAAAGAGGAAGAGAAAAAGAAAAAAGCTTGGATAAGCCAGGAACGTCAGAAGACTCTGGAGAGGCTGAAGACGTTCAGGGAGGTAAGTAGCGTGGGCTACAGTAGTCCTAAGAGGTGTCAACACACAACATGTTGAGCATGGTCCAATTCAGAGACCAGCATTTGGGTAGCCTGAACGAGGATTGTGTGCAATGAGTGAAGAAGATTCAGCCCACTATGGAAATAGTTCTCAGGTGCAAAATGTGCTGCAGAGAACAGAAGTGAGGAGATGGCTTTGGAAGAAATACCTTCATATTCCTTTAAATATTTTCAGTGTTGAATTTTAATTTCAAAGGTCTGTGCTCTGCAGATTTTTGTCTCGTTGGGGATGCTGTTTAGGCTGGTCCAATGGAGATGTGACCTTCTGCCTTACGATTTGTTTTTCAGAAGTGTCCGGCTCACGTTGTGCTGAAAACATCTCGCCCTCAGCCTCTCAGTCCCAGGTTGCCACGCAGCGTCACTCAGCAGGCTGCAGCAGCATGCCCTCCACCTTCATCGAGAGCAAGGCCAGCACCAGAGCAGCCAAAGAGCTTGCTGCTAGTAGAAGCCAGAGTATCAGAAGCTTCACAACAGAATACCCCAGCAAATAGCCCTGTCCAGATTTTTGTTACTGCTGGTGATTCAAAGCAACAAAAGCATGGCAAGGGGCTGATGGTGTCTCCATCCTCCCCTCCGCCACCACCACCACCTCCTCCTCCACCTCCGCCTCCCCCACCTCCTCCCTTACCTCTGCATTTAAAGACAAGATCAGCACTAGAGGACAAGCCACTTCCCCTTACGTCTGATGACCCTACAGAAAGCCCTGCACTGCACAAACAGGGTGACTCATCCAGGAGGTCTATAAATAATTGCATAGGTAAGTAGGCTCACGTCAACTGATGTTTTTTGTTCTTTCTTGTGTTTTTCAATTCTCCCTCCCTGTGGTTCAGGACAGTAACAGCGTACAGTCTTTCTCAAGAGAAAGAAGCTCTTAGTTGAGTTTGTGAGACCACATGCAGTAACACTGACCATAACTCAGGGTCCTAAATGAGCAACTGTGGGTGTTTGGTCAAGTTTG
The DNA here is from genome assembly GCA_013399715.1 of Alectura lathami. Taxonomy (NCBI): domain Eukaryota; kingdom Metazoa; phylum Chordata; class Aves; order Galliformes; family Megapodiidae; genus Alectura; species Alectura lathami. The sequence goes on from VXAV01003958.1 coordinate 134,392, forward strand.
TGTTTCACAGTGTCCTGACTTACAGAGTGTATGACTAAGTGTTTTTGGGGAGGTGCTGTCAAGCTGGACGTTCGGGTCAATGTTTTAGAACAATTGGACTTGTATCTCTGCTGAAATCCTACATTTATAAAGTACAGCTTTACAAGTTAGATTAAATCATGCTTAGTCACAGAAGTACTCGTCCTATGGAGATCTTAATTCAAGACCTGCAGGTATTCTCTTGACACTGAAGATCCCACTGGTGTAATAGGTAGTGAGGTGTCAGAGCACATTCCAAGTGTAGGGAATTTATTTGTTATTCATGTTGGTGAGAAGCAGCCTTTATTACCAGACTTATTCTTCCCACAATTTTACAACGGTTGAACTGAATGTGTCATTTTAATTGGGGATTAATCACCTGTCCAGTCAGAAGACCATTGTGGCTACATTTGAGGTTGTACTAAGGCTACACTGTGATGTTTCTGTACTACAGAGCTAGCGGCTGGGTTGCCTGCATTTCTAAGGTATGCACAGCCCGTGTCCACTTGCAGTTTGCTTGGTTTCTAAACAAAGGTTTCTTAAGAGAATTCATGCAGAATTCAACCAGGATTTGAAAGGCAGTTAGATAGCTTTGGCATATTTGCATTCCTAGGGCAAAAATTCTGCTCTGTTACACCTCTGCTTTGTTACCGAGATCGAGCAGGTGTAATTGAAGGCTGAACTCTGCAATTGAAACACAGTAGTTTGAATGAGAATAGAGCTCAGCAGCCTCTCCAGGCTGCGCTGGTTACATCCTGCTAACAGGCTTATTTTTGTCTCTAAAGCAAGCAGGTATCCTACTATGTCAAGCAGATTGAACTAAGTTGGAAGGCAGCAATTTTTTATTGTCATTTTTCACAGTGGAGCTCATGTTAGACTGAAGCAGGTCTTTAAATGTGGTACGTTTCTCTTCCTTTTTAGACTATTCACAATACATCTAAGCAGCCTTTGAATCCTTTCAGTTAAGAGGCAAACCACAGGCAGAAACACAGAGGAAAGTTCAGCACTTTGAGTTCTTCCAAGGTGTGAGGAAGTACAAACAGCTGGAGGGCTGAGATGCAGTCAGGTTACCATGACAAACTACTGTGCATCCAGTGTGCTGACTTCAGGCTGGGAGGTCCGTGGGATTGCTCTGCCACAGATGCTCATAAAAGGCTTTGATTAGCCACAGGAGTTGTACACCAGAGTACTCTGATTGCTACTGGAACAGCCTTGCTAGTAGCTAATATTTACTACCACTCACAGCCTCACATTGATTTTGGATAAGAAAAATCCTTTTTTATTTATTTGAGAGATCCGATAAGTTGCTGTTAATTGCTGTAATAGTAACCAATAAATTACTGCTACTGAAACTTAACTGCAACAGCTCCGTGAACATATTGTTTCAAGTTACACATGGGCTACTCATGTCTTTGCACATGAAAAGCCAGGAGAGGTTCACATTCTGGTGCTGAAGATCATCTCTGCTGTGCCATCATGCTGTCCGAAGGGAACGTCTGTTAGCATTTGTTAGTCTGGCCAGTGTTTTACCAGGCAGCCCGACTGGTTAGTAGACTGAAGACTTGCTTACCAGAAGGCCTTGCAAGACAACTTTGTGGGTCTCTGCACGATCCTTTCCTGGCACCTCCATCAGTCTCTGAAGGTACCACAGAGTTCAGCAGAATGTTTCATTTTCAAAGCTTGACGTTAATCACACAACACTGGGCTGTGCATGGCAAAAATACTTTCAGCTGCGAAGCACAGATGGTCTGGACCTGTGGCTGGAGGAGTCGACTGCTGTCCAGGGAAAATGCCTTCCCTGCCTGACAGTCTGAGGCTGTCAGAAGACTAAAACATAAAATAGAGTGCATCAATAGAACCAGTAGGAGCTTTCTCAGTGTGGTGTTCTTTGTGGTCTGGAGTTCAAAAACATAGCTTGAGATTTAAATTGTGCTGTAAAATGAGAACTATTTTTTTTAAGTCCATACAGAAAAGAGCTGCCTGCCTGCCTGCTTGGGGCACGATCTGGCTCCCACTGACTTCAGTGGTGTAGTTTCAAGCCCTTCTACTCAAATCTTTTCATTTTTCTCTTGGCTGAGCAAAAATGCAATTGGCAGTCTCAGCAGGCATCTGAGCAAGCTAGGAGGAATGGTAGATTGTTTCTAATACAGAATACAAGAGATTTTTTGGTTCAGTAGAATTTTTGTGAAAGCCCATAAAGTTATAATGAAAAAGAGGCATTCTCCTTTGTGTATAATTTCTTCGTTAGTGCACAACCTTGTATAATGTTGAAGAGGCGTTGGATTTGCAGTGCAAGATATGAAGGTTTAACTCTTCTGTGCCAGAGCCTGGCATTGCAGAAGCTATTATGGGGCTGTGCAAGAGTGGACCATTCTTTTTCCTGCCTCTGACAAAGATGAAAGGAAGAGCCCTGAACCCATGGGTGGGGTTCTGTGCACCTACATGTGGTTGTCTTGTTCTTTCTTCTGTTAACAAGAGACTTCTCTGTTGCAGGTACAATGGATGAGGTGTTGGCTTCTCTAAAACGTGGTGAAGTTCGCCTTCGCAAAGTGGAGCAACCCAATCCATATGCCTCTGTGAAAGACAACATCCTCTCTGCCATAAGGCAAGGAGTTAAACTAAGAAGAGTGAATCGAGATGCTGAGAAGGATGTCAGTAAGGAATCTACTAATGAGCTAGAGAGAAGCATTAAGGCAGTCATCCAGAGAATTAAGAAAGTGTCTGCTGATTCTGAAGAAGAGGAAAATAATGATCAGAATAATGGAGAGTGGGACAGCTAACCAATTTGGAGTAACAGACTACTGACTGGAACAGTATTGGTCTCATTTTTGCACGTCGTAGAAGAGTGCCTTTCAAAATGAAGGAACAGTGTGATTGTGTGTGTGCGTGTGTATGTGCAAACATTTTGTACAGTACAAGGATCCTGTTGATTTTCTACAGGAGCCGCAGATTCTTATTTTTACGTGAGATACCGTACTTCAAAATATACTTGCATTAGTAGATATTTCTGGCCCAACCCTACAGAGCTTTCACCACATCTGAAGATAGCTAAAATACTGGATTGAAACATACATTGTTTAGGTTGTTACTCCACAGTAATGCCATGACAAAATCTTGTCAGGTATGAAAAACTAACTAAAGCTCTATTTGGCCATGTAAAACTGCAGTCGAACCTGTGGTGATAAAGGCAGACCAGAAAACTTAGCGTAATTTGGAACCTCTTCTTCCTACCTCTGTTGTCCAGAAATGTCTTTAACATTTTGCTTGTCTAATACAGTTCACTCTCACATAACTACATTAGGTACTGCACTCATCATTATGTTGTAAAGTGTGCGCTTAGGAAGGAGCTTGGCAATGTTGATTGGGAAAATTACTGTCAAGTTTGAGATAAACACTACTGTAGTAATTACTGGAAAGTTTCCTTTTTAACTGGAGGTTTAGAGTGTTTCTAGATGCTAAGTGTTTTTCATACATCTACAGTTATAGTGAACTGTTGGCATGGAAGAAAGACAAAATATTGTGTATACAATTTTCCTGAATCTAGCCCTGTAATACAGAGCTGCATTTCTCCATGGAGAACATCAGTATGTGTTTATAGCTACTCTCATGAGTTCAGATTACCTGATAGCCTTATAAATGGTCATTATTTGCATTGCGCCTGGAACCTGGCTGTCTAAAAATTCGACTACATTATATGTAAGGACTGTTTCTGTTTTGGGTAGCTAGTGACAAAAATGATTCAAAATTTCTTTTGGAATTTATACTGACCGTTAATAAAAAATATATACTGACAGAAGGAGTGGATTCAGTGTGCTCTCATTTTAGGATTCTGCTGTGACGTAAGCATCTCTTACAGCACAGTGCTCTGGCTTTGGTAACAAGTGTTCTCACACTAATGAAATATGTAAATACCTTTATTTTCTCAAATATTTATGAAATATAAATGGATAACAAATTGGCAAATGTGGTGCCTTAATTCCCTGTTTTACTGTAGAATAAGCTGATCTATTTAATCTGTAAATGCAATAATGTTAATGACAGAAGAAGCAGCTGGGGATTCCTTTTTTTTTTTTTTTTTTTTTACCATTTTGGCCCCTACTGCTAGTTGACAGGGAAAAAAAAAAAAAAAATCTTATTTTTTTGGTGTCCACCGGCATCAAGCCAAGCAGAGACAAAAGCAGCAGCCACGGCCCAGGCCGGTTCTGGCTGTGCTGGGCCCTGAGCTTGGCTTGGCACAAAGGCTGTACTGGGGAGCAGCAGGGGTGTTCGTAGTGCAGTCAGCCTTCAGCATCCCGCCTGCTGGACTCCTCACAGAGACCAGCACTGAGGACAAGATCTGGTCCTTCGGTAGGGTGAAGCTGAGCTAAAACCCATCGTGGTGCCATGGCGAGCTCTTCCCGGGGTTACACGGGACACAGCCTCATGTACTTCATGTTCTGAGGTGGTGGTGTGGGAAAGGTGAACTGAAGAAGGCCACAGACCAGAAAGATGCAGACCGCCACGTCGGCTTTGTTTTCAGCATGCCCTGAGGCTCTTCAGTGTCGTTGCTGCTGCCAGGAGAGGTTTGCACCTTTCTCTGTGCCCCCTTCTTCAGTTCATAAGGTAAGGCCCTTATTAAAGCATCCCCTCCTGGGCTAGTGAATGAACCCCTCAGGGGGAAGAGCCGGCCCTGGCTGTCCAGCTGCAGAAAGTGGTTTGGCTTTAAGGAGTTAGCAGTGCCCAGAGCTGCTGCGTAGCCCAGCAGTGAGGCGGGGGATAGTTATCTACAGACCAGTGTTGCTGTGGGTTGTGAGCTCCCTAATGAGACGTAGGCAGGCCAAGCAGGAGCTGGCAGTATTTTTATGGAGGTTTAACATTAATTCATTCAAAAACTGCTTGGGCTGACAGAGAGCCTCACTCTGACAGCCCGGCCTTTGATGGCAACGGGAGCGGGTTTGCGGGACCTAGCACACGCAGGCCTGCAGCAGTCGCTGGGGATGGATGACAGCACAGATACGGAACTGTCAGTAGTTCTGTGGCAGTGCTGCTTTTCAGGGTGTATGGGGCTCTTCCATAAGCGAACCCCCAGCACACACAGGGCTGAGCCTGAGCATCCTGCGTGCTTGTCTCCCCGCAACCCTGAGGGCAGCAAGCAATGCCGCCCAGCAGGACACACGGTGTCACTTCTCCATCCCGCAAATGGGTGGCTCCAAGGCCTCGTCACCTGACGGATGGCTCTGACGTGCCATGGACATTGAGCTTCTCTGTTTCTTTAGCCCATTTTAAGGCTTGTCCTCACTGCAAGCAGAACAAGATTTCTCTCAAGCAATACCATACCTACAAGCTGCAGACACTTGCCGTCCGCTGCCTCGTTAAATCCAAGAAAGAATAAAACAACACAGAATTCCTATTCCTACCGAAAATCAAGGTCTAACCTGGACTTTACGAGGCCCATATGGAACACTGCCTGCTGCTCTGTCAGCCCCACCTGGGCGAAGGCTGAAATCCCATCGCTGGGGATGCTGCTGGCCTCCTGCTGCCCCTCGTGCCCTATAAACCCCTTTGCCCCCTTCCAGTTCCTTCTTTTATCCCTTAAAATAAGAAGATGCAAATGTATGCCAGGACACCTGGAGCAAGAGGAACAAAGCTGATCTGCATGAAGGCATTCATTAGGACTAACAAAAAGATGAAAAATGCTGTGGGTAGATAAGTGTGCACCCTTGGAGGAAAATGAGATATAAGGTTATCCACGCTTTCATATGAAAAGTGTTTTTCATTTCAAAACTTCCTGTTTGCATCAGAGCGAACAGCTGCGCACTGCACGCCATAATAACGTGGTATTGTGGGGAAGAGGGACACATCATTCCAATTAAATCCACTGCGATGATAAAAGGTGAATGGCATTGAGGGCATCTTTTAATAAATGCCACCGCAGAGCCTGGCGGCAGAAGCAGCTCAGAACAACACGTTGAGTGAATCCCTGGGGGCAGCACACACTGGAAACTGCTTGAGAACATGGCTTTTTTTTTTTTTTTTTCCTGGTTGGAGAGCTTGTGATTTTCATTCTCAGTGTGCCATGCAAAGCTGAAAGCAAGCAGCAGCAGAATTAAGTCTGCTCAGGTAGCAGTGACATTAACAGCTCAGCTGCTCGTGAAAATGCTGTGTAAAACAAGCCATCGTTAACAAGCCATTGCTCTAGCAGTAAGAAGGAGCAGCTCAGTGCTCAGAAAACATATTTAACCAAAATCTACGCTTGCTCATTTTCCATGAGACACCCCCTCCTATCCCAGCTCCCCAGACCCTTCTTGGGCTTCCTCCGGTCTTGATCAGTTCCTCCAGGTCTGTCTGCTGGGCTCTGTCCTCTGGCTTCAGCCCCGGGCAGGGGGCAATGGTATCTCCAAAGGACAGGGATGTGTCCAGCAAGGAGCGGAGGACACACACCGGGAGCAGTCTCCAGGACAGGTGGTTGCAGGTGAGCGGGGCTGTGGGGCTGCAGCTCAGGGTCAGCCCTGAACAAGAACATCCTGATGGAAAAGGGAGCAGCGATCTGCAGCCAAACACAGAGCTGCTGATGGCCAGGGGATGCAGAGGGAAACGCTGTGGCATGGCTTTTGTTTTGGTGGCGAACTGCTCATCAGTCTGACACCTGGGATACTGCAAAGGGGAGCACAGACCTCTGCCAATCCCTCCCTGCCAGTGGGCTGCAGCTGGGGAAAGGTGCTCAGCATCCTTCTGGGAGACTGGTCCTACCCCAGTCCTGTGCACTTGGTCACTCTTTGTGCCATAAAGGTATCATCAGTCCCCTTCTGTTCCAAAGCAATACTCCTTGCCTTGCTCTGAACACCACCCTATGGTGTGGAAGCACAGGGTATCCATAAGCCAGCAGCCACCCCCACTCACCTCCCATCCTCCAGCCACTTCCCACAGAGCCAGATTTGAGCAATGGTGCCTGTGGCAAGGTCCTGGCTCTGGGGCAACACAGGTGCTGGGGTGACGAAGCGGATCAGTCCCACTGCTGCAAAGATGCTGGAGTTGATATTCATCAACGAATGAGTCACTGCCCGTCCCACGGTCTCTTCCTGCTAAGCAGCGGTGACGGCAAAAAGGGACCACGCGCCCACGGGTCCCCTAGCCTACATGGAAACTGCTGCCGTCCCCTCCTCCGGAGCCGGCCAGTAACGTCAGAACAAATACACTGGGAAGTGTGCACAGACACTGAGGACGCAGCCATGCACAGTGGGGGCAAAGCAGAGACATGCATTCTGCAACACATGCCTTCCCTGCCAGCCTCGCCTATGAAGAAGAACTTGCCATTGAGGGGAGCATTTGTCAAAGCCATGACAGCCTTGCTATCTGCTGCTAAAGAAAGCTGTCCAGGTTTGCCAAGAACCTCGACAGGTTGACCCCCCAGTTCCCACTGGTGAGACACAATGCGGCAAAGCTGAGGCTGTGCTTCCCTAAGGCACATCTCACCTGATGGCGGGGCCTGACCCCCGGGCCTCTCTTGTTTTTCATCCAAACCAGTAAGGCATACAAGCTCTTAGTTTGGTGGAGAAGAGCTGGGCTGCTGTGCAATGCGTCACTGCCTCTCCTGCTTCTTGTTTTCTGAGCAGCATCTGTGTGTCTTGAAGCCATTCCCCTCCCACAGCAATGACTGTGCTGATGGCCGTGGGACCTCTGCAGTGAGAGGACAGAGTGAATCACTGCAGCTTCCCAGGTTTCAGAGCCAGGGATTATCTCTATAAATGCACCCAGCACTGCTATATATATGCAATATTTGAATGACGTAAATACTTGGTTTCTCTCCTGGGTTCTTTCTTCAAGAAACTCCAGGATGCTGTTTGGCATCATTCATCTCCAGGTTAATGAACAGTGCAAACCTGCATCCACCAAAACTTGAAAGCCATGGCTAATGGCAGCAAGGAAATAAATGGCGAAAGCCTGAAAGTAGATGGCTTTGAAAACTGATACAATTCAGTATGACATGATAATGCAAAAAGGTTGCTTGTCCTGGTGTTATTTATAATTCCCTGTATGTCTGAATTCCCTCCAGGCAGCATACGTTAAGCTCAATCCAGGGCATATGCAACAAATCATATTCAATGATGGAAACTTGGGAGAAAAGCAAGGGCTCTCTCTCTCAATTACAAGCCACAGATTTCTTGCTCATGGACCACCAGTACTAATGAGAGAGGAGCACATTAAAGGAAAACAAAAATACTCAAATCAATGTCCCTCATGTTCCAATGGGGGTATCTGCTCATAAACCTGAACAATTAAATGCAACCCATTGTCAAGAAATGTTGCTCAGGGTATCTGAGCCCTCAGGCCGCCCCCGCCACGTGATGCTCAGCACCGTGCCGACCCCACACCGCCTGTGGGCGCAGGGACGTGCTGCATTGCAGGGCCAGGTCTCTGCTGGGGCAGGATCAGTTCAGAAAGATCCCAGATGAAAGTCCACAGCTTTCCATCTAGAGATCATTTCAGACAGTGCTTCTGAGATGGTTTCACAGTTCTGACAAGGTATCAAAATATATTCAACCTTGAAGGAAGATGCTAAGGCCCAAAAGGAAGCTAGCAAGGAGATCTCTCTTTGAAAAATTCACAGGCAAAGGTGTGAGTTAAGTACCACTGAGCTGCGACGGTCTGTTGGGCGCTCCCAGCCATGCACGACTGCAATAAACTCAGAGGTGTTTGCTTCAGAAAGGTAGCCAAGCTCTCAGAATTGACCAGGCCTCATAGCCTGCGACAGCCACCTGGCCAAGCTATGAAATCAGACTTGGCAAGCTCCTGGCAGGGTGTGCTTGCTGCTTTTAAGGGCTAGTTCAGCTTTGCTGCTGGCAGTTCTGTGCCTGAAGCTGCACTGAACTGCAGGTGGGGGTCAGAGCTGCATTCACAGCCTGGCTTTACCTCTTCAGCCCCCACTGCAATGTGTTTGTATCTAACACACACACTGCAGCTGCTCACAGGAAAAGGCTAGGTTGTTCCATGCTAGGCTCACTGGTGTGCTGTTCTGTTCTGGTTGGCAATGCTGATTGTGCAAAGGGTATTTAATGTCCTAAATCTTGAACACTTTTTAGGAGATAAAAAGAAATAGATGAAAACACACACAAGTCTCTCTCCATGTCAGTAGCAAACCTGATAGAGGTCTCTGTGGCTGGGAAGTGCACAGGATCCACAGAATGCCCAGAAATGTGGGGGGATTTGTGCACAAACAACGCCCAGATCTCCCGGGAAGGTGGGAAACAGCTACAAGAACAACAGGTAATTAATACACTGGGACTTCTGCCCTTGTTTGGTGCCTTCGAGTGTGGAACATGAAAAGCCTTTGGACAGACTCATGTGGGACTTTGGGCAAGTCCAGCCCTGTCACCAGTTACATGGGACACACACAGTGAGCCCGCTCCTGGCCACCTCACACAGCACGGGGCTTTTGTACAGGACTCCCACTGGTAGTATGGTGTTTTTTTCCCCAAATGGAAAGAAGTTAGGATTTGAGCTTTTCCTACGTTGTTGCAGGGATACAAGGAGCACAAGGTGACTACCAAAAGGAGCACATACTACAAAGTCATTCATCTGCTCACGTGTCAAACATTACACTGAAATTTCATCTCACCTTTGCTCACATTTTCGTCAGAAATCCCAGGGCAGCATATCACAGCTCGGTATCACACAGCTAGGCAAAAAGCTGTTTAATGAATAACTCGAGGAGTACAAACCCGGCTGTGGAGGGTCTGCAAGCTTCCTGAAAGGAATCCAGTCAAAATTGAAAATGAAGGCATTATCTGCGCGCTGCGGCTGATTTCCCTGATGGTGTTTCTGGGGGGAACATTTGTGACCTGCACACCAGGCAGCCGGCGGGGAGCAGTGTTTCCCACTGACCACTTGCATTTCACTGCAGCATATATAAGCTGCTTTCACAGCTCCTGGTTACTCAGGGGCTGCCCCCATTTGCTGACCTGCTTATCAGAGCTGTTGACGGCTTCTGGTAGAAGAGCTTTGGTGAAAGGTCAGGGGCAGCCATGCTTCCTGCTCACCCCAAAGCTGACATTTCCAGCCGTGTAACCCAGAGTAACAAAAGCACAACAAACCTCGTCCATTTAACAGTCTTCAAACCTTTTAAATCCCTTTGGGGATGCCTGGGTTGATGCCAAGGGAGAAAACACCACTTCTGTACGATGAATATGAGGAGGCTGAGAGCATCTTCATATACGACATGTAGCTGCAGTGCAGTGTTATCCCTGCCCAGGGATGGGCTGTCAGACACGGTCATTTCACCTTGGGAAACCATCTCTGCCGAGAGGGCTGCTGCTAACCTCTGGATGCCGATGGAGAATATCGATGTCCAAACACCTTTAGTTTCCAAGAGGCTTATTCCTGAATCCCATTAGTCCCTCCAGAGAAGTTGCCAGAGCAGCTCCAGGTGCCACCAGGGCTGCTTCATCAGTTGCAGGACTCCGTGATGGTTTTTCAGTCCTGAGCATCCCCCAAGAGTAACATGAAGTCACCTTCTAGCGATAGGGCTTGCTCAGCATGCAGAAAGTCCCAGACTTCATGCCACAACATTTCTAGAAAGTACTTCTCCAGTTTAGATTGTATCTCCTTGCCCAGCCCTGCACTCCCTCTAGATGTGCTAACAGGGTGAAAGTAGTGAGGCAGGACAAAGCTTTTTAAGTGAAGAGTGTGTATCTAAGGCTCTATAGCATATGCTTAGATTGAAAACATATTCTTCTTATTAAGTGATAGCATTACCTTGAGTTCATGTGATACACTTCAGGGAAAGGATGTTCATTTTCTGAAGTCAATGAAGACAGCGAAACAGGAGATTTTTACTTAAACTATATATTTTTACATAAAACAACTTTATGTTACAATAAAATCAGATAAAAATCACAAAGTTGTATAAGTTCATAAAGAAAAAAATCAAGTTTTTCTTTTATATATATATATAAAACCCAGCATTTACTGCTACTAGGAGTCTAAATGTCAACATTGACTGTCTATAGCCAATCTGAAAAAAAGAGGAAAATACTTGTTCACAGCAGACAAAATGAGGAGGTAAGAGATGTTATTACAATGATCCAACTGTAGTAAACACTTCAGTTTTCATTAAACCATATACTAAATATAACAAAACCAAATAAAAATATACATTTAGAGCACTGCAGTGTTTTCCCACAGTTGTGTATCAACAAATTGTCAGTCATTCACTAAACTTTACTTGAAACAGTAAAAACAGGGTGAATGTTTATCTTCAGTACTAAAATCTCATAATAATCTAAATATTTTGGTATAGCAGACCACACTAAAACACTCTCAGAACTTTCAACTACAAGGGATATATTTATGTTAAAAACAATGTGCTTTGTTCGTCATTCATGATGAGTTTTACAGAGTATTATGTTCATGATCACTATCAGGCAATTAAATGAAAACAACTAAATGCTGCAAAATGCTCTGATTGAGCAGAACTCCCTTTTCACACACCCGAGTTAATTAGCATACTGCAAACTCAGAAGCTTAGTTCACCAATCTTGCATTATTGGTCTTCTTTTTTAGGTAGTATATGGCTAAAATAATTATTGCTGACCAGTGTTAAAAAGAAACAACACACAAAACCCTCAAAAATGCCAAACAAGAATACGATAGTAGACAGATTTTTCTCAAGTGCCTTCCTCATATGTGCCATTCTTATAAGACAGCTAAATGACCAGAAAGGAAAAGCAATCTATTTCAAAATACGCATATAGAATTTTTTGGAGGTATAGGCACCTTCACTTGAAGACTGTTTAGACTATCTACTTAAAAAAAAAAAAAAAAAGAAAAGAAAAAAGAAAAGAGAAGAGAGTAGCAAACACCAGACACAGCAGGAAGTCAGACTGGTGAGACATCCCGAAACACCCCGAGCAGGCCCTGGGCCAGGGCCAGCTCTACCCTGCAGTCTGCAGAAGCCCCTTCGGGAAGTACGTTCGTCAGTTTGTCCCTAACGTCCTGAAAGTGGGCTTCACTTAGGAATCGTGTTGTTTACCACAGAGAACAATATTTAAGACATGCAAACTGCATCTAATGGTCGAGTTTATCTCCTGAAGACGAGTACAGAGCGTTGATGAGCTTCTCGGGCCTGCACATGTGGTGTCCCAGCCACCTGCGTGGGACAGCTGGGGCTCTGCATTTGGAGCTGCCTCTGGACGAAGCTCATGCCTAGGTATTGCTTTGCTTGACACACACGTGAACACAACTCATGGGAAAAGGAGTGACCTTAGGGCAGCTCCATGCCTCACGGTCACTAGACCGCACCTGCACAGGCCTTTCACCCCTCCAGGCCAGGCCTGCTGCCTGCCTTCTGGTCAAGGCTCTGCTGCTGCAGATCCGGCTCTCGGCACGCTGACCACACGTTTCTGACACAAAGCCAGCGCTGTACGGTCTACCAGGCTCCCGTGCTACTCAGCTGCCTGTGGATATTCACCCCTCTGATATGCCAAAGACTTCGGGATATTTACAGGCTTCATGAGCCAAGGACCGCACGGCCGAAGGAAGGTGAGCGGCCTGGTCGGCGGTGGCCATCCCAGGCTTTTGGCACTCCCACAGCGTGGGGCTGAGGACAGGGCGCACACTTCACTGAGGCTTCTGCTAGAACCATTGCCAAAATCAGCTGCTGCTGCCCGATTCTTGTTTAAACCCCGTCCCTTTGGATTCAGCATCTAGAATGCACTGAGGCGAACGCGGCCCCTCACCCTGACAGCAGTGCTCCTTTGTTAATCCGTAGGCTCAGGAAGACAACGCTGTATTTGTTAGCAGCCACTGAGGCTGTGAAAGGTTTTGTTGGGAAGAGCCTAACAAAGCGTGCTGGGCCATGGGTGGTGGCAGTGGCGAGGACTGTTCTCTGTGTACTGGCAAGCAGCCAGAGGTGACCAGAAATGAGTTAGGCAGCCATGGAGGGAAAGCAAAAGGGAAAAAATTAAACGGAGTGACAGGAAAGTGCCACCGCACATGGACTGAGAGGGGGACATAGCGCCTCAAAAGTGGTATCAGGATGTCACGGATAGCAGGAGCACTCCCACTTCACTGAGCTGCTTTAAAAAGATCACCCTACATCGCTCATATTAAAGTAAGATCAGATGTTTGTCTGGAGAAAAGGCATTGCCTAAACAGCGTGGGCACAGGCACACCCAGCATAAAACCATTTTGAAAGTAGAGTGTATTTTGAATGTTGGGTATAGGAAGCGTATTTTTGTAAGGAATTCAATGCCACCTCACATTTCTCTTGCACTTAGCTCACTTAGTACAGAAGATGCCAATGAGACCTGGACAGGGAAACACTGGGAAGAACTAATTTTGCTGAAAAATGTACTTTTAGGGCAAACAAAACTACTTGTGAATTTCAGTCAAAATCAGCATATAAAGATTCAGCCAAATAGGAAAAAAGCAAAAGTTTAGACTGTTTTATTCTGGTGTGTGAAACATGGTTTTAGTTTGTTCATGTTCAATAATTTATTCCAGTGATTAGGTTTATGTCGCCTTCCAAGATGATAAATAACATATCTAATGAAAATTTTATTCCCCTTGACAACAATTATCTCAAGGTATGTTTCTGCCACTGAACATTTCTACTAGACCTATTCACCTTACTTCTCATTTTGGTCACTGCACCAAGAGAAAAACCAACACTATTCAGCAGCTCTAACACGAGTTCAGAGGAATATCTTGCTGGTGAACATGGAAGACACACAGACGTTCTGAAGAGTGTCAGCGCAGATCTCTGGCCCCTGAGCCCCAGCCTACAGGTGCCACCAGGGCAGGGCACAGCCGAGGGGCAGCAGCGCAGACTGCAGTGGGGGCGCTGGGAGCTGCACACAAGATCTTTGCTAACAAGCAACCGCACAGCTGAGGTAGGAGACATCCTGCCACAAACCACTCTGAGGGAGAAACCTGTGTGTGAAGAGCAGATCCATGGGTGCTCAAGGTGAGATACAGTCTCGTGCGCAATGGAAATAGATCTAACCTCTGTCATCGTCAACCATATGGGGAAATCTAGGTTTGCATGGCACTGACCTGCAATAACAAATAAAATCAAGCTCTGGATCTGCGATAGACCTAACTAAAGCTGGAAGAAGAGTCTGGATTAACCCCACTATAATAATTTGTTCACAGAATCTTTTGCACCCCTCTAACCAGAATGATGTTAAAAAGGATATTTTATATTAAAACCAGAGCAAGAAGCCCTAAGATCACTCAACAGAGGAAAGGAAGCACAAGATGGAGCAGGGTCCTCAGCACAGATGCATTGGGACCTGCAACCAATGAGGGGGGTTGGAACTAGATGATCTTTGAGGTCCCTTCCAACCCAAGCCTATGATTCTATGATTACCTGTATTGCTTGCAGCTCATCATGGGCTCCCCTGCACAAGGCAGCTCTGCAGCAGCATGGTAGCAGAGGAGAAGCAGGATGAGCTGCCTATTCCATGATCATGGCTGTCTGACTTGCTAGCAAATAAAAAGACTAAAAACAGAGATTGCTTGCTCACCACCACAAACAGCTCCTGACGTCATTTTCAGTTTTGAGTAGTCTGATCTAACCCCACACACATTATGCAACTGTTGAATATTCCACACTGGCGAAATCTAATTTTCACACGCCTACATGCTATGTACCTGATTTTTATTTTTATTTTTAAATATCAGCAGCCTACAGCATTTTTTAAAAAGACTTAGATGGTCATAGTTAGAAAAGGTCCCAGATTCACATCTGTTAAAAGGATTAAAAGCAAAATACAAAAAGTCCAGCCCAAACAATGGGCAATGATGATAAAGTAACAGTTACAGATGAAATGAAAATTCAAGGGATAATTGCAGGGAAAATTGCAGAAAAAAAAAAAAAAAAACTTATCTCCAGCATGTAGTTTATATACCCATGTGCAAAAATTATTCAATGCATGTTTCATCTATAAACCACATCTTTTAAAGGTCACTTTTATAATAGAGCTGTGCCAAGAAAAGAAAAAAGTCCCTAAAATATAGTATGCAAACATCATGGTGATTTTATGAGTCACTTCTGGAATGCACTAACCCCGAGCTCAATCAAGCTTTCACCTGCTATAAGCAAATAATAATCTCCCATAAACATAAGTTCTTTCCTGAATGAATTCAGATGGTGTGTAAATACAATCCAAGCCAGAGAAAGAAATGAAAGAAGCTGATGGCATTCCTAAGGCATAAAAGCAAAACTTGGGCTGAATTCTCCTCTGGTCCTTCATCCATCAGTCAGTGATAAAGCGACTGTCCTCGCTGCAGTCCGGTGTATGACACTGCATTATTCAAAATGTATTTGGAGCTGCTGAATAATCAGACTACATTTTCCGCCTTTGGGGTTGGGGCTTTTATGACAGTCTAAGTTGGTGACTAATTCTCACTCTCTTGTTCCCCAAGGGGGAATGCAGAAATAATAGGGAAGAAAGGTGTTTGGTTTCATGCAGTCATTACCTGCAAGTCTCTGGGGGCCGGAAGCTGCTTCGGAGCAGCACCCTTCCCACCAACTTCCTGATCCTTTTCAGATCACGACTCCTGATCCACTACTGCGGAAACTGAGCAGCAGTGATCAAGGCGCACAGAGGTACACGTGCCCTGCGTACAAAGCAGCAATATGTCTCCTTCTAAAATAAATATCTGGTCCCAGGACTCACATGTGCATTTTTCAGACACAAATAGTGACTGAACTATATGGGTTCAAAACTGTGGAACAAAGAGAGATGCTCTTGCTAGGAAGAGAAGCTGTCCTCACCTACCAGGCAAGATGTGTGACGAAGTGTAAGAGCTGGAATTCACTTCTACGCTGTCAACTCTGCACTGCAAGCACAAGCCACCTGAATCAGAGGTTATATGAAACCCTCCGGATTCTGCTCTGTGAATCAGGCCTGACTGACATGGTCCCTAAAGATACTGACATGTGTGCGAAGTGATGTGCTTGGCTGCAGCTCATCACAGGCACATTTTACCAGGCTGATTTACAAACTGCAGGAGCTCCATCTAATCTTCCCTCTGCTCCGCCAAGGAATAAAAGCGTATGCTGCTGGGAGTGCTGATAGTCCGGACAAGAAAGAGACTTGTTTTCTGTTTCTATGGTTGCAACAGCCCTTAAGAAAGATATAGATTTCCCTGCAACAACTAACTGCATATTCATTTTCAGGTAGATCTAGTTCCAGATTCCTGAGTCAGAACCCTCTACCCGTTCCCAACCCCACAAAGCCGGAGCAGCAATATAGAAAGTTTCTAACCTCAACAGAATTCAGTGAGCAGCAGCTTGGTTTGGAAAACAAACAAACAAACAAATAAAAACCCAAAATAACCCACAGCAAATGTTCAGCCTCTATGTACAAAAACAATGCAAACAGGTGGAACATTCTAGTTATATTTTGTAAAACACGTTTGGGATCAACAAAACATCAAACATCCAGACCCTAGATTACAAAAATCTATTGCCATCTAGTTGTCCACCCCAAGTTTAGACAGTCCTTGTCGGAAATCGTGTAATTCATCTATCTTCCCATCTAGTACATCTAAAAAATTCTTTAATTCAGTTTTAAGGTTGGTCTGCCTATGTTTGCTCTCTTCAACTTCTGTCCTTAGTGTTCTGACTTTCTCTTCAAGATCTTTGTTCTTATTCTCAGCATCCTTAAAGACAAAAAAGACAGTAAGATGAATCATAGAGAAGGTTGAACAGCATTTAACAGAGTAAAGCAACAAATGGCATCAGACAGGAAAAGTTTGCTCTGACTTCTGCAAAGCGATTAACATGAGCGCCTCTGAAGCAACTGACACGTGCTAGTCAGATTAAAAAAGAGAAAAAGTCCATGCAAAAAAGGATACAGATTAACTGGAAAAGATGCTTTGCATCAGATTTTGTCATTTGGTTGATATCTTATAATTCAGCTGGTCTTAAATCACACACTGTGCATACATTTCTGTCATTGCTCCAGTTGCAGAAATAGACACTGTGCCAGCAATTACATACAGAATTATCTGTGGCGGTTTAATCTTGAAAGACAAGCTTTAGAAAACACTGCCCAAGGAATAATATTGCTTTATGCGATACTTCAGGATTTATTGGTATTTTTCTGAAGTTCACCTCTGCCTCTGGTGAGCCCTTGGGCACACTATGGGGCAGCCACACAACACTTCCCATCCTGTGGTCTGCTCTCTCTCTCGTGAGCTCTCCTGCCTGGCCCCCATTTCATTGGTGCAGGCACACGCTTACTCTCACCAAAAGCCACAGGCATCACCACACTGAACCAAACCGCCCTCAGCACCTCCCCCCCAGCATCCTTCTATCTGATGTTACACCATCTAGATTATTAGAGCGTTGGCATGATTGATTGGATTTGATTTCATTGATGAGACTGCTTACATCTGTCCTCCTTCCACGTATTAATTATTGCACTTAAGCAAGCCCAAGGCACAGCCCTGTGAGCCCTGCTGGGTGCCACCACCTCCAGCAGGGCAGCCAACATGCTCCAAACACCATGCAGACACGCAGCACCGGCGCAGCCTCCGGGAGCTTCGACAGGCAACTCTGCCATCTGCTGCTTTCCAAAAAGCCTCTGTGGAGCCACTGTGGTGATTAGCCACAGGTCTTGGGGTGCTGCTTGGTGCAGGCTTTGCTTGGGCAGCTCCACCAGCACGGAACAGTGGAAATATGGGATGTGGGACAGCCTAGAACTGGCAGGAGATGGATGCAGCACAAACCCACGTGAGCCAATTTGTGCAAAAACAGCAAGGCAAAGATCAGAGCTATTTAATGACTTGTGTGCTGGGAGGGGCATGGTGTATTTTGCAGTTAATTAGCATTTTGGGGTTTTGCAAACCAGAGCTCTTTGCCTTCTTGAAGTCTGAACAGAGAAATGCATGGGTTATGAGAAAGAAAATAAATGCATTAAATATTTTATAATTAAGTTCATTGCTAAACTGTACCTGTAATTGTTGAGATACAGATTCACATTCTGACATTAACTGTGGTATAATTTCACCCTGCTTTCGGAGCTCTTCCAGTTCCTTTGAAAACATGAAAGAAAAAAATTAATGCAAGCTTCAATTTAAAATATAATGAAAATTTGAGAATATGAAAGGACTTTGCATATTTTATTGTGTTCTGCACAGTATTTGGAAGTAAAATAATCAAAATAGCACGTCTGCATTTGAAAACTTATGCTAATTTTCTGCTAGAATACTTTTTTCACTATATTTTTGATTTTGTACTTCCACAACAGACAATGTAATCCAATCCCTAGCATGAATGCCATTAATTATATTAATGAAATCTTAACCTGAACCCCGTATCCATGCCAAAGATATAATCAATAAGAGATAATCTGAAGTGCTGTAATGCTACAAGCAATTTACAGGTGGTAGCAAAGAGCAAATTAGACATGAATTTTCAATAACAAATGGCAGCAAAAAAGGCCAGTGGAATTATGAGCTGCGTGTAGAGAGGTATCACTACAGAGCACAGCTGCGATGGGCCCTCCTCTACTGCACAGCCCTGGGCAACACCTCCCCAAAATGTGTTCTGTTCCGGCATCGCCGTCAAAATTGAAATGAGGAGCTGAAAGGAGTTCAAGGAAAGAGCAATGTGACTTGGTAGGAGACCGTGTCTCTGGTGGAAATAAAGACTGCCGAACAGATTAACACCACAAACGAACACCACCAACATGGGCAGCAGGGAAAGACTCTAACAAAGCCTGTACATCTTGCAGAAGGATTGTCAGAGTACCTGAAAAGCACGTTTGCAGGCCCAAGAGAAACTGTGCCTTGAAGAGAGTGCAAGATCCTGTGCATAAACTCTGCCCTCGTGGGTCAGAGTCTCAAGAGCAAACACGAGTTTATTCTCTCTGGGCTGTATTGACACAGCATTGCCTTCTGAAAGGCAGATTTCCTGCCTATGAAGCGTAACTTCTTTCCTAACAGGTGAGCTTGCAGCACAATACAAGTGTAACGATACGAAGTTCAAGTTCCATATTTTTGCTCAAGCCCCCTGATTCCATTGCTCTAAGAACACCAATATTCAGCATTTTCTGTCTCACCAAAATTTCACGAGAATCTGGTACCCCTTGTAGGGCATTTTGCTTTCTTCTGAGGTTTGCAAAAAGCATCATTACATAAACACTTTATATTTTTTTTTGAGAAATCCTCTAATTCCAGGACAACTCTAAATCTATTACTGTTTTCTCCCAGTTTTTCAGCATTAGTTTACGTCCATATAAGAGGACACATCATTTCATACCACAGATTTTTGTGAATTGCACTGAATAATTAATTTAACTGATGGAAGAACAACTATATCCAGGTAATATCCCAACTATTGATACGGGGGAAAGAAAGTATAATTTACTTTTTGAGATATGAGCTCTCATGCATATGTATCTGTATATATATATACACACATAATGCCTGGGAGCTCACATGTCAAAATATAAAAATATTATTCTATATATATTATTACACTGTACACTTACTATATAGTATAATACAGTGTGTATGTGCACATATATACACCACATACATAGCACGCGGCATATGGTGTACACCGCGTGTCTGTACAAACATTTCAATAGGTAGGTCTGTCCTGACTCCATGTCTTTAAATTTCTCTCAATTCCTACATGAAGAGGATATCAGCAGTTCTTCTCACAGGGTAACATTCACAAGCAGGCTTCAGGATGGTTTGAATTGCAAACCATGCAAAGGTTACTTATGGGTGGGGTAGACCTAATCAAGATCCTGCTAACGTAAGTATGCGGTCTGAAAACAAGTTAATACATTGTCAGTGTAAATGAATGATAGGCCTGTGTTATTCACAAGTCAATTGATTTTCTGGTTCATTTGGTACCGCAAAAATGTGAATCTTGAGGAAAATGCTAGCAAATAAGAACAAAAATACATGCTATTACCACAGGAAGGCTGGGAAGAAAGCATGACATTTTCCTTTGAAATATGGTGCTGAAAACCATATTACATTTATAACAGTGCACCAAAATCCATCTCCCTAAACTATATCCTTGTGCCATCTTAAAACCCCTTAACAGCACTGCTTTTAAGAGCACCAGCTGAGATGTTGCAATGGCACATGGCAAACTTTACTGCACCTGCTGATAGCTTTTTCTCCTCAGCCAGTACAGAGTGTTTGGTCACTGTAATAAAGGAAAAGACAAGGATCCCATTATTTTTCCCACTGTTCAGGGGCTCCAAGCCATCAACATCATTCTCCTTAGAAAAAAAATGACCACCCTATACATCAAAAATGACAAACTGGGGTACTCTAAATGAATCTGAATTTCTCACTTTTGGCATTAATCTTGAGATCAGAGGGGGACTGTAAAATGGCAAAGCTGAAGCATACGAGCCATCTGGGGGAAAAAAAAAAGAAAACAGGACCTGTTACACAAACGCCCAGATGCTTCCTAAATGTCTTTTTAATGACAACCCCCCTGCTCCTGATGTCTCAGGGACTACAGGATACAGGCACTGGCATCTGAACCTATTCTCAGCAGACATCTGTCTGGCTTGGGGCAACTTGTTTCACCTCTCCAGCTCTTATTCTGGGAGTAAAGTGTTGCATACATAAACCACCAAAATAAAGTGTGCTGTCACCGTGTATAATGTCATGAAACAGATCTGAGAAACTCTACCAACTATTGCTAAAAAGTCCTGCCCAGAAAATCTAGAAACAGGCAACACTGAGACATCAGGCTTTTTCCAGCTGTAGGGAGTCAGTCCATAAATCTACATCCAATGTGAGACACAGACAGAGCAACTCTGGCTGTGAAACTTCGCCCTTTCTGTACTCATGGCACTTACCAGCTCCTTGTCTTGAAGCTCTGTTTCCAGCTCCTGGAGACGTCTGCTCAGCTGTGCATTTCTTTCCTTCTCTTTATTTATTTCATTGCACTGCTCCTCCAATTCTTCAATCTTTAAGAAATGTCAGACAACGGGTGAAATATTCAAATTTCTCAAAATCTGGGGCAGATCACGGCTGATGTGAATGGACACTGCTCTATTAAACACAGGGAAGTGTGGACAAATTTAATATGTCACGGATCTGTTTCCTAGATCATAGCACTTGATTACTGCAACAAAATCTCCACTTCTTGCCTTTAAAAGAGTCCATGAACACATCCACAAGGGAGCCCTAGCACCGTGTTTACTCTCTCACAGTATCTCGCATAATTACTCAAGGATGTGCAAAACACTGTGCTATTAAAACAAGTGGGGCTGGGGATAAAATCTGCATGCCATTTCTGAGAAACCAACATAAAGTTGTAATGGCTGGGCTTTCTCAACACAGCAAGAAGAAGAAATCCCTCCCGAGCTCCCAGCTGTGTCCCCAGGGGCTGCTGTCACTCTGGCTGCAGCGGGAAGGCCAGGAGCCCCCGGCCTGCGCTGCTCCTCCCACACCTCCTCTCCCACAGGCAGAGGGCAGCTCATCAAATTGTGTGTTTAAATTCTCAGCCTCATGCCACTCTGGGATTACAACTTCCCTCATTTGAAGGTAGAGCAATACGCAAAGAATGCTGACCCAGTTAAGGAAGGGGAAGGAACTTCCCAGGGCGCTGCAGCAGCGCGGCCTTGTGAGGAGGAAACGTGTGGAAAACGACAGCGTACTGACTGCGTTGCTGGTCTGGCCAGTCTGCAGTGCACAGACTTTGCAGCTGTAGTGAGTACTGTTTTGATAATCTCTTCAGCTCTAGGCTACAGCTACGGGGAAGTGGCATATCGCATCGGGCAATGTTAGGATCCGGTTTGGTGCTGCTGCAGCAGCTCTCAGCCCCACTGCCAGGCCTGGCTTTATTGCTGCGTGGTTCCAGCTGGGCCTCACGCGCGTAATGATGCCATAACCACTCCTTCTGCTCAGCATCTGCAATTCTGAACTCCACGGCTGCCTCTCAGCGTTGGCACTACTTCTGGCCACCCCCATCAAAGCGCTGTGCCTCGGCAGAGCACGAGGTGCCCTGGCACCCCCAGCTGGCACGGGGCTACCTTGCTTCTGAGCTGGTCGTTCTCCTCCTTGCAGGCTGAAAACTGCTTCTTCCAGTGCTCTATGCTGGCAGCTGACTCCTGCAGTGCTGTGGTCAGCCGGGCGTTGCTCTCCCTCAGCGTCTGCAGCTCCGTCTCCCACTTCTTTACGTTGGAGGAACTGGGAAGGACCAGACGCCATTAGGCGGGCTGACCGTTTAATCCCGCATATTGTTACCTGACTACAAATGCTCCCCTGTACCTGGGCAGCAGAGCATTGCTACACCTTGTCAGCGTCACTGGGACCCTTCAGGACGGATGATGCCAGAGGGGTGGACACTACCTGTAAATGGTTTGTTTTATGCTCAGCCTTCAATATGCCTTACACAGTGCTGAAGAATGAAGCTACCCATAACCCCAAAGCTTCGAGCTACAGCACAGAGACAGAGATCAGAGCGAACAGAGGCTCTGAAACTCCTTCCATACCAGCTGCTGTGCCAGCGGAGGTGTCTTCAGCACGAGGAATGAGAAAGTGGTATGATTCAAAACAGGTTACACTATCAAAATGTCAACAAAGAGGTGACAAACTTCAAGTGTAAAATATGCAGCCTTAGAGTTGCTCACTGTGTAGCGCTGTGCATGTCACTGTTGCCTTAATTTTAAATAGCATTTAAGAGTACTGATGTATTTTTCTTCCCGTTCACAAATATATTCACTCACAAGAGGCAAACAAGGTAAGTAAGATTTCAGAAGAGAACTGCAGTATTTTAATGTTACAGCTTCACATATTCCAAGTCCTATACTTTCACTGTGGTAAATTATTCTTCTCAACATTTCAAATAATTTATCAAAGCAAATAGCAAAAATGTGACTTCAACAGGCATTGTCTGCAGCTTCAAACACATTCCCCTAAGACTTCTAGGGGACATAGTGAAATTATATTTTTCA
This sequence comes from Alectura lathami, assembly GCA_013399715.1. NCBI lineage: Eukaryota > Metazoa > Chordata > Aves > Galliformes > Megapodiidae > Alectura > Alectura lathami. The sequence goes on from VXAV01003958.1 coordinate 157,338, forward strand.
CTTCAGCTTTTTATGGTGGAGTTCATTCCCTTTCAGAAATTTAAATATCTCTATCTATTCGCATGGAAGCAAACATAGCAAACACAAAGAAGAACAGATTAACTTTACATTACCAGTAGCACTTGCTCCCCATGACCTAGGTGTTAATTTCTGTAGCTCTAAACCTCTGCAAATGAAGGTGGAGTATGACTTGACACCATCTCATCATGAACCAGATCAGGAAACAGTAAATATCTCCCAATCAGATACGAGGAGGTGCTTGCTAAAATCTGCTCATTCATTCCTTCTGCTGCATCATTTTAAATTAATGCAATTACATTTGAATAATTTCTGTTAATACCATTAGCCATCAGATAATTACAGCATGCTATTTCAATGCAATTAAGGTATTAAAGGAACCTCACCTTTGGGCTAGAGCAATTTTTAGTTTATCATTCTCAGACTTGAGATGTGCCTCAGCAGGACCACCGTGTGATGCTTTCTCATCGTCTGTCCCGTTCACACTGGATGCTCGGGTGGAAGATGGTGTTTCACGCCCAGATTCCTGCAGCACAACACACAGATTAACACAGAGCCTCTTTCTGCCTTCCGCACCTCCTGCAAAACAGCCTGGATTGCCTCCACCCAAAGGCAGCATAGCTCGCACACAGTGGCTACACACAAGGGGAGCAGAGCTGGCTTTCTTTCTTGCCAGCCAGAAAGGGGTCCTGCTTGTACCTGCATGTCAGTGTGTCAGTGCAAGGAGGTATAAATGCACAGGACAGATAACATGTCCTCAGCTGAACATTCACGCTTTGTAAGAAGTGCAAAGCTGGTCTCTTTAGAAAAGAATGAAAGAATGATAATGATACACAAAATGGAAGTTTAAAATGTTAAAAATATATATATATATATATGCGTTTTAACTGACAAGGCTTCTAAAAGGGTTTTTTGTTGTTTGTGTTTTTTAAGATAACGAAACAAAGTGGTGCCCCAGGAAGCGTACAAAGACCAAACAAAAAATTATCCAAGATACTGCTGCCCCGAAGAGATGACTCACGTACTGTTTGGTGCTGAGCATGGATGCAGAACAAGCACAGAACCATAAAGACCATTAACACAGTCTTCAAAAAACATGAGTATCCAAAGTCAGCTGCTCAGAGCTGTATTCGGATCCCTCCAGGGGGGCTGGATACAGGACTGAGCATTCAGCAACTTTTCTCCAGTCATCCAGCTGAATTTCCTGAACAAAATTCATCTAACCTG
>VXAV01003958.1:160134-186529 GCA_013399715.1 Alectura lathami
CCCAGGAAGCGTACAAAGACCAAACAAAAAATTATCCAAGATACTGCTGCCCCGAAGAGATGACTCACGTACTGTTTGGTGCTGAGCATGGATGCAGAACAAGCACAGAACCATAAAGACCATTAACACAGTCTTCAAAAAACATGAGTATCCAAAGTCAGCTGCTCAGAGCTGTATTCGGATCCCTCCAGGGGGGCTGGATACAGGACTGAGCATTCAGCAACTTTTCTCCAGTCATCCAGCTGAATTTCCTGAACAAAATTCATCTAACCTGCCTCCAAATGCCAGCAATCCCACCAAACCGCTGCTCATTCTTGGCTAATGCAATGCTAATGAAATTACAGTAAATTGATTGCAGAGAGACTGAGACAACACTCGGTTTCCTCAGTTTGTAAGAAAACCAGCACTCACTGGACACAGAGGCACTTGGCTGTATTGAGGTGTGTTGTCTAAAACAGTGTGTTATACCAACTGCAACATAAGCTTCTTCCAGGCCCTCACTGAAGTGCCGCCTCTGTTTCTGCACTGCAGCTTCCAAGGAACCGCACCTAGGCCATGCAGTAAGCCTCTGCACTGGCTAACTGGACTCCTACAAAGTAGATTAGACAGATGACAAAAAGGAGTACCTCGATAAACCTTACTTACTGTCTGCTGCAGAACTACACTGATGTGCTTGCTAGTGACCCAAACTGTGTGATGGTACAAATGGAAGGATGCATGGCTTTCTCTGTTATTAAGGAAGTTGCAATAGCTTGGAACTGCTGAAAAACATACACTTAAATGGACGGATGAAACATATTCCTCTGACAATGTTAATGCCCAGCAGCTGACAATTACCTTTGGCAATCTCCATTTGATATACTGCCAGCTTGCTGCCAGAGGCTGGTAGTCCATTAGAAAATTTAGCTTTAAATTATTTATCCTGCATGCATACAGGTATTAGAGATAAATTACAAACCTGGGAATGATTGCTTGAGGTCTCAATTTTCTCTTGAGATCTGTCTCTTGCTAGTTTGGCAGCCTCTTTCACTTCCTGGAATTTCTCTGCAAACTGGAAAAAGCATAAAAGATACTTATTAAAACAATGTACCATCTATTAAACTGTTTGGATTACTGTCTTTATTAGGCTTATAGATCTCCAAAAGTAGCCAACTAATTCTGATAACTAAAAAATTTTGGCAAGAAAAACACATTTTAATTCTTTGGCAGGGATGTGCTTCCAAAAGGTATGGTGGTGCTGTTTCGAGAAGAGGGACATCTCTGCAGATCTGGGTGATCACAGTAAAATTCCACGCAGAAAAAGGTGCCTCTTGGTATGATGTGGTTTTGTTTGTTCTTCCCCCTCCTCTGTTTCACTCCATGTTGATAGTCTATTAAAGTTGAAAGTATATATGATTCAATGATTCTATGATCTAATATACTCAACTTGAAAGTACGTAAAATCAGAGAATCATAGAATCATATCTGGACAAAAAATTACCAATCCTCTATTCCTAAGAGCAAGTCAATTAAATTAAAGAATGCAAATGAGCTCATGAGACATCTGCAGGATATGAGCAAGGGATTATCAAGACAGAAAAGATGAGAAAGGTAGATCTGAATGTACTATGGGGACATGTGAAAATGCAGCTTTTTTTGCTTTGATTTTCTTAATAGTGGCAAAAAAAAAAAAAAAAAAAAAGGTAGAAGACTTCAGGGAAAGGTTTGAGTGCTTCCTACAAATATCGAACTGGGGAAGCCAGTGGAATGGAAAGATAAAGATGAAAAGCAACAATCCCATTCTTACAAGTTGCTGGAGGACATCTGCTCCTAAACCAGGCTGGCATCTTTGAAATACAGGTATTATCACAGCCAGTTGGTGTTGCAGGGCTTTGAACACTTTAAACAGTGTGTAAAGTTTTAAAAGGATGATTGCAAGGATGGAAGAAAAGGCATTAAAAAAAGGTAATTAAGATGCAGCCAATATAAGACTAGATAACTTTGTCTCTCTGCTAAAGCAGCCGGTGTTTTGAAAACCTGAAATGCTAGAAAGGAAAGACACATTAAAAGTCCATATAAATAGATCTGTCACACAGTTTGTGACTAAAAAGACTGCTATTATACCCGTGGACAATTCAAAACTCTTATGACAAAACTGTAAATAAAAGCTTTACAGAAATTACATTTTACAGTCAAGGAATGGAAAGTATCGTTATCCACTTACCAATCTCATTCTCTAACTTCTAGATTTACAGCTGGTATTTAGCATGCCCTCTCCCAGTAAAATACTGGGACTATAAAGACTGATAAAGACTTCAACTCATCTCAGAGAAATCTGGATATGTATGTGGAGGCACCTGTACTTTGTTCAGTGCACACAGAATAGAAATTTCCAACAAACACGCAACATTCTTAAATCCCATGGATGAGCACATCCTCTAAGCTGAGTGAAATTTCAGGTGTCACCAAGAACTGTTGTCTACCGACTGTGACGATGCTTATGAATGAAGATGGAGCTCTTGAATGCAGCTGTCTTCTATACATCAGCTGGACTTGCACACACAAAGTATTTGGTTGCTATCTGATGGCACGTGCAGTCCCTACACCCACAAATGACGTGATTACCTTTGTAGCTCTATAAAGAGCTAGCAACATCTACTTTACATTTCGGCTCTTCATGATTTGACTCCAACTTCACATCAAAAATCTCTTTAATATCTCCTGCTGTGACAGAACAGCTATATCAAACTGATCATTTCTAAAATACTGTGTCAACTGGGAGCTCTACACTTGGGTTTCTTACAAATAGGAAAGGGCTGCTTTGAGTCTCTCTTTTACAATAAATCTTTATGGGGAAGTGTGAAAAATTTATGAAGGTTCTTCGTGGACTATATGAAATATGAAAAACTTGGAAAGAATTACAACGGATCTATCCAATTTTATTTTTGCAGCTATCTTCATAAGGCACACAGGAGAATGCTGTGAAAAATAATGTGAGCCGAGAAGAAGACACTTTTACACAGTTCCATAATGGAAGTTGTATATGGCTAAACAAAAACAACCTTCAATAAAAAACTGATGCAGACCTCTTTGCACAATAGATTTCAGTCATGTCACCAGTCTACCAACACATGCATTTAGCACATTTGCTTTTACAAACAAGTATCAGTGAGCTTTTCACCAGCCTGAGACAGATCTTTGCCTTTAAGAGTCAAAACATAACCCTTAAATCTTACCACTGTTACAACACAAAGATGACTGTAACAGAAACTGAGCTGAAAGCTCCTCTATTTTTTGTTTACTCCATACATTTGGTAGCAGTCCATAAAGAGTTCTGCTGCTGCTCCTTTTTTATTCTTAGCTAATTAATAACTGCTAGATTTTACTCACAGTCTATTTTTGAAAGCTAAAGAGGATCACTTGGCTTGCTATGAAATTAAAGCCTTTCACTTGATTATTCTGCTGAGCGCAGAAACATGATGCTGACAGCCCCAACTTGGGCAGCGCTACCGGTGCTGATTGCTACCTCTCTCCAGCAGCTGACCCACTCTGCCCCAAACACAGACAACTGACCAATAATTGATACTGAAAAAGTCATGTGTCACCTCCAAGAGCTAAGGTGATGTTGAGCTATCAAACCATTGCAACAGTAGACAGCACTTTTTAAAATGTGAAAATCCTGGTTAAAAAGTGAAATAATCTATTTAATAAGTGAAAATTTGGTAAATGTGGCCTCAAGGAGCAATAGCACATATAAATATCCAAAACCAACTCCTCCTTACCATCTCTGCTCCCTTCACCTTGCCTTTCCTCTCCTTTGCCCATGGGCAGACAAAGCTCCCCAGAATTTGCAAAAGGAAGACTGGAGCAGGAGAAGAATCATCCAAACACCCCTCCTACAGCCCATCATGGCTACGGATGCATCGCTCTTGCCCCATAAAGCTGTGGGACCCAGCTGCAGGATGGATTTGCTGCTCTCAGCCTCTGTGAAGCCCTTCAGCTCAAGGACAGCCCATGAGCACAGCATGCCTGGGAGTCCTGGCCAGGGGGCTTTAAAGGGGGCTCAAAGATGGTACTCCGCATTGCACAGATTATTTAGAGGCTCTTCAAATCTGCAGCCAGCCTGTCACCTGGAGAAATATATAAATGTATATAAACAGAGCTTCTTAACATAGTATACATTAAGAAGCATTATTTTGTATGTGTTAATTTTAAGCTCCTGATCCAGCATTACACCTTATGTCTCCTCTTGTGCTGCTCTCAGACATGTGAAGCAGCTGCTCCCGCCCGCAGCAGTCCCACACACACCTCCTCACCCTTTAGGTATGCAGAAGGCCAGGATGGGAGCACTGGGGTTCCTGATCCACACTGCACGGCATGGCCACCGTGGTTTTCCCTCTGTGCCAGGCAGATACGCAGGGGACAAGAGCATTTGCTCCAGAAAGCAGCCAGGAAACACACAGCATACATAACACCGCCTGCATAAATCAAAATCAAAGGTCTGGCGTCTCCCAGAAGCCGGCTGCTGTTGCTTTATGATGCGCAGAGTCTGGGTTTACTGTCTTCTCACCTGTATAAATCTCTGTTCCTATGCCCTTGGCTGCCTACACCGCCTAAGATTACCATGTCTGTGCCACAGCATCTTGAATGATAGCAGAGATTGCACATAACAGCTTGGTGTGCAAAACACATCGCTAGTTTTACAGCATCAGCCCTGCCTCTTCACCACAACCAGACACACCATTAATTCTGGTTAGATTCCCATTTCAATTTTGGTGTAGCAATGTCTGAATAATATCCTGAGACCTTTTCGGGGTGCTGGGTGGAAGAGATAAAGAAGGGGGAGTGAGTCTTGGAGGGAGGGGAATGGACGTGAGCAGGACATTACCCATAGGCACTGGGACTCTCCCAATCAATGTGGATGTAATTAGGTTACTAGGTCACTGAATGCAGCTTTCATTAATGGCTCACGTTTAATTTGAGCTGCTTGTCCCTATAGGTATGGATTAATACTTAAGTGCCTCAAGAGAAGCAAGCCATTAGAAAGCGGCAATACCTTTTCTCAGGCCAGCCAACATGCTTAAAAATGCAGAAGTTGCCAGGGGTGCTAACCTCTCCTCCTGTCCCATTATTATCCATGGTTCTCAGCAGACATTCTTCAGTTTCATTTACTTATTTATTTATTTTAAGCCAGGGCTATTGGTCTCTGTTTCAGAGGAGTTTTAACACGTCCTCCCAACTCCTGGCTAAAAGCTTCAGGTATTTATGGGAAAGCTGGCAGGCTTTTATTTATATCTTTTACAAGAGTGTAATGACATCAGCATAAAATGGAACTTGGTTTTACTGTTCCCAATACACTAACACTTCTGTAATCTCTCCACTGTCTCTGATCTTTTATACTAATGGTTTAATAATTAAACCGAGGAGGATGGTGATAAGGGATATCTTTGTCCCATTGCTTTGCAATAAACCATGTTTTCTAACATTTTCCAGACAGACAACTCTCAGATTTTTTTTTTTTCCAGTTAAATCATTTTGAACCATTTTCAGAAGTGTCCCCTAAGCCACCTCTTTTTCATATTCTGACCACAAACAGCCTGTTTGTTCTCGAAGCTTTTCCTGCAAGTAGAAGGTTATAGCACTGGCAGCGAACTCTCCTGCAGATCGTGCAGTACAAACAGCCATGCAAACGGATCCGGAGCACAGCACAGCTGCTGCTGGGGCCCCTGTGCCCACATTTCTCAGATTGGCTCCTGTCTGACCACATGGACATTAAAGAGCCAATTTCCAATACCAGCATTAAACTTACTCTAGCTAAAACTTTGCACAATTCTGGAGAATACAGTAAAATCTCTCTGATTTGGGTGCAAAGAGGCTAATTCCAAAGGTGCCCAAATGTTGCACTGTATCATGCTTATCTGTTACTCAAAACAAACTGTTTCCCTTCATCCATTTTAACTCTCCCACATTCCCATACTGCTTATTTAGCTGTTATAAACACGTCTTTGTCACAGGAGTGGAGAATATGCACAGGTGAAATGAGCACTCCTCTACATTTGGTTAAGTCTAAGCACCACAAAACCTCACTATCAACAGCATCTGATTTTCAAACAACAGTTTTGCATGTGATTGATCAGGTGGCCTCAACATCCCATTATTGCCATGACACCTTAATGGACATCCCTAGTCCAAAAATAATTTCACATGCAAGGTAAAATACACTTTGCATTTAAGAACCACTTGCAAAAAAAAAATGCACTTCTCTGGAAATGGCAAAAACTCAGTAAGACAGTCTTTGAAAAATAAAGCTCTGTAACAATTCAGTTGATGGAAGTGTCTTCCTTCAGGTGCCTTAGCTGTTTTAGACACTACAAGAAACTGCTTCTTCTCAGGATTCCTTTTGGAATCAAAACATGCAGGAGAAGAGCAGCACGAGAGGCTGTGTACCATGCCCAAGGACACAGCGTTTAATAAACCTCTAAGCCTGCTGCCAAGTAGCCACGCTTCAAGTGTCAGCTATGTGCTGGGTAAGTAGTGCTTTTTGTTGCACGACCAAACAAACATCTCAGCCACTGGATGAGCACTTGGCCAGACCACTGACCTACTGACAGAGAACGTGTTTTAAACCGCTGGTTACTCGTTACAGGAAGCAGCCCTGTGCTGGTGCAGCCAGCCCCTGCCCCAGGGCAGTGTTGCACTGATACCAGGGTCAGGACGCAGCTCTGTGAGGTGCAGCCCTGCTCCCACTCTTAGCTTCCCAGCTCTGCAAACACCTGGGAATGCAAATGCTTTCAGCCTGGCTGGGCAACAGATTGAGGTTACCACACTAGAACCTTCATTAGTGCTACAATTTAATTTATAGTTTTGACCACAATGTTTGCAATACAGCCTGCTTCTGTATATACTGACACTAGCAAGTAATAGGAAATGATCAGTGTGCATGGATGACAAGGACTTGCAAAAACATCCAGAACCAAGACCGCCTGTGAGCCCCGTTACCTTGGTCAGCTGCTGCTCAGAGGGAAAGCCCAGCCCAAACACTGTGTTGGCTCTGCTGTCCGCCCACTGGCCAAACTTCTGCGAGGTTTTAGTGAAGGTCATGTTGGGAGTGATTGTGCTGTTTATGATCACCTGTTTAGAAACAGATCAAAAAAGAATTAAAAAGCAGAAGCCACAACTTAAATGTATATCCTAGCAATAATATAATTCAAAGTAATCAGCAATTCCCCATTAGCTAAATGGGGAAACAGCTGTATTCCAAAGAATTTTCCCAAAACAAATGTTTCATATATTGTCTTACTTGACGCAGTAATGTTGACGTTTTGTCATCTTTTTCTTCCAAAGTACCGTCACAGTCCTGCAACTGAACACCACTGAACTCAAAGCAGGGACAGGAGGTATAAAATGACCCTGGCAGAAATGCAGACTCAAAATCCACTTTTTTTTTCAGCAAGGAGATGCACAGAAACTAAAGCACAATAGTGAGCTTAACTTGGGAGGGTGGTAAAGTGCATCACCAACAATGCACATGCGGTCTCAAATGCCTCAAGACAAATATTCCGCCACTTTTACACAACCTAACTAACATCTGGTTCAGCAGCCTTCAACGCAGCAGTGGTTCTTGTAATTAGAGAAATAGCCAACAAGAGGAAGGCTGCTGGGACAAGGTCCCTCAGGAACTTTGTGGAAAAAGCATAAAAGGCAATTCTACCAAAAGGAATGAGAAATATGCCAGTTCATTATCAAAAATCTTAACTTTATTTTCAAGATACATCATTATGTGGGGTCTAGAGACTCCCTCCCTTGAAAATGAATTCATGAGCAATGTTCTTCCTGCTAACAGAACAGGAGCTTTCTTTAGTAATGCGTACCATCATCTCCAATATGCAAATTATGCAGTAATTAAGCCAAATCTGTGGGACAGTTTAATTAACATGATCAGGAAGTATCCTGGCAACATCATTTACTAGGTATTTCAAGCAGTTTTTTCCTAAGCTATCATTTACATTTAGCAAAAAGTGTGAATTAAATTTACCAGAGAAGGAGCGTTCCTTGCCTGCATCCCCGAACTTCTGCCCTCTGTGTGGGTGCTTGCATTTCCCTTCTTAGAAACTGTTCAACCTCAGTGGCTCCCCCTGCTTTGCACCATCACTTTCCAATAAACATACAACTTCCTGCTGTGTGCACAGGAACAACTTCCACGCAAAATGAGTCAATCTAGACCAAATTCAAAAGCAGTCTGAAAACATTTTTGCTGGAAGCCTCACCAAAAGGATCAAAGCAGGGCAGGGCCAGGTGGCTGATGCTCACAATTTTTATTTTTATTTTTTTGCATGGGAAGAATCAGGATGAGAAGAGGTGGAGGTGATTCTTCTTCGACCAGTGCTGGCTGACACACATCTTACAGAAATTAACTTTTTGAGACAAAACCTGGTTTTGAATGGCTGTCTCATAGATGGAGGAATAAAGAAAGCTGCCCAGATGTGCTCTGCTCCAGCTGATTCACACAGCAGAAAAGCAGCCAATATAAAATCTAAGAGCAATTTCAGCCATTTAAATTAAAAGCAAACCAAAGTCTTCAAAGATTTTGTGTATGGTTTTGACAATTCAACGGGAAGAGGAGGATGACAATAGGAGGACTGTATGAAACAATGAGTCGCATGAAAGGGAGGGAAAGCTCCCACCAACCCAGAAAAATCAGGATGTTTTCCAAAAACTTTCAAGAAAGCGCTACAGGTATATTTAAAAATCTTACATCAGACAGGTGAACTACTTAAACATGTTCAGTTTCTTGAGTTATTGAATTTATTTTAGAAGCTCTGAAAAACCCATAAATTTCAAGTGATAAAAAGTATTATTTCAGTCCTACTATGCCTATCAAATTAGACATCTTTGGGGAAAAACTAATAAAATGGCCCCTCTTACTGAAAGGCAGAAGCCTCCTCCAAGGGAAGCAGACACTGAGAACAGTAACATTCTTCCCTACCTCCTGAAATTAACATTTATTAAATACAAATCTAAAAAACACACCGAAGATAACTCTTAGACTACAGTCCAGTATTATCCAAGAAGTGATATGAGGGACATGAGGCCTGCAAACTGTAAACCACGAAGCATCTTCTTGAGCAAAGACATGAAGTACATTAGCTTAGCAACTTAGAGGTTTATTTTTTCAATAAACAACGCAGAATCCAAGAGAAGGTTATGGGGATCACACACCTTCAAGAAACTGACAGTTCATCTGTTAAATTTATAAGTGGCAATTAGTGAAACTGCTTGGAAGCCAGCTCTAGCTTTTTTTAAGCCCTCCTCTGTCATTCAGGTGCTCCAGACATCCTGCATTCCCACAGACAAGTGGGAGTCTAAGGAAAAGCTGAGAGATTAACTCAGAGCTGCATGGGAGCAGCCCAGGGAAGGCAGACACAGTGGGTACCTCACCTCGGTGTGGTACCAACACTGTTTTCATCAAAAATCCAACACATAGTGTCACAAAAGCCTCTACGAAGAAAATCAACTCTCTCCCAGCCAAAATCATGACACTGTGGGAAGGTTCCTGTTTTGATGAAAGGGTGAGTCAGAATTTTTGAGTTTCAAATGAAGGAGGAGCTGAGAGGAAGAGGGCAGGAGGGCAAGGGCACACTTGAAAGCTGCTCCTGGGAGGGGCCTGCAGGCTTCTGTCCACCCCTGTCTGCAAACCATTACCGTAACTCTATAAGAGTCTGCTCATCATCCAAATGTGCCCCTATAAAACAGCTTTGCGCTGGTTGTCATTCATCTAACACACACGATGGAATTCCAGCTGCATCAGAAAGCCAGATAAATGTGTGGACTTTCATCCAGGGTGACGGATCCAAAGACAACTCTCTAATCAGCTGCCACCAGCCCCTGAAGTGGTTAACGCGTTCTCCCTGCAGACAAAGGCGAAGAGCAGCATAATGTAATAAGCACCTTACAGAATAATAAACTCATTCATCACGCTGACTGAGTTGTCTATGTGTGGTTAAAAAAAAAAAAATCTGCCTTTGCTCTCATCTAGATGCCAGCGCATCAGATGGCGAACATTCCTGATACGTCCGCACGAGCCAAACACAACCTCAGACTAACTTCACTTCCTTTGGGAGAAAAACAATCCTGACAGATCTAAATTTTTATTTAAAGATGACACTGAAGAATTCTTACAGTACAAGGTAGTGCTACATCAACCAGAAATGACTCCAGACATTTAGAAACACACTGGGAACATTCATCAGATAAAAGCCATGCAAATAAGCTGGCGCAGAGCAGAACCATCACAGGCTGCAACACACCCAACCCACTGCCTTCCCACAGGGAGAAGCTGCCAAATAAATCAAGCAGAGAGGTCACAAGATGACCTGGGCAGAAGCAAAAAAATTATTGGCAGCTCAAAGCACTCATAATATATGAGCAGTGTATTTACACACTGCTACCTTTTATTTTACGGGATGCTTCGAGTATTTAAAGGGTCCTTCCCAAACGCCACATGTCACAACACAATGCTGATGAGGAAAAACCCATGTGCCTCCTGAGAGGCGTTTTCTCAAGCCACAGTTTAAACTAGGGTGAGGTGAACACAGCTGGGAGCTGCCAGTGGCTCGGGATGAGTGCCAGATTAGGAATTATTCTGGAACTACCCCTTTAAATTCACATCACCTGCTATTCTGAAGCAACATCACCTCCAGAAAACCCCTAAGGCTCAAGGGCATAGTAGCTACTCATTAAGAAGTCACTACATTAAAACCTCCCCATTTCATTTTCACACCTCTCAATATGTGCTTTCCAGTTTGCAGCCCTTGTGAAATTTAATTTCCCCAACCCACCAGGCTGCTAATCTTCAGTAAAGATGTATCTCAGCCTAAAAACAGAATTGATGAGGGCAGGAAGCTGTCAGTCCTCTGGCTGCAGCTATCACAGGCTCAGCAGGTTCTTCCAGCTCATCAAGCCAACGTGAATCAGAAGCGCTTGTGACCCCGGACGTGAAGACCAAGAGACAGGGATGAGTTTGCAGAGAAATTCTCCCTTCATCCCAAATGCTCAGCAACTCCCTTGTGGAATTTATCCACCCACATTTCCATGATTTGCACTTATCCTTCGCTACCCACCATGCTTTAGATCTCTGCTGACAGCTTCTAGACTGACATGCAATATCTTTTCACCAACAAATCACTGGTCTAAGGAAGCAGAAACTGCATATCATACAAGTAAAATCATACTGTGAGGAAGGTGCTAACCTCTGTGTGGGGTTTAGAGCTCTTTGTCTCCTTCCAAATAAAACAAAAAGCCACTGTAGCTTGCAGGCTATACCAGCCACTGCACATCTGATTGTAGAAATGAACTGCTTACCTGCAACCCCACAATATCAGATTGTCTCCTCTTTGGTCCTAGCAAGGCAGAATGCACTCCCCACTAACCATGACAGCACTGCTAAAAGGATCAGAGAGTCCCCTCCTGGGCCCAGCTTCCAAAACGGATCAGGAGCAGCAAAAAGACACGCTCATAGCCAGAAATTGGGATGGAAGAGAGAACAGCCCTTGGCCAAAACAGTGAACCTGTAAAGCAGGAGGATTAATTATAGTTGTTTTACAAATCAGGGCCAGCAGATGTGATGAAATCTTTTTCCCCACCTTTTCTGCTATTTTTTTGTAGAAGGCCCTAATTAAAAAAAAATAAAGAAAAAAAACCTCTGGGAAAACAGAAAACATCTGCCACACAGGCAATGCTTCACCTGGGACAGGCTGAGGGGTAGGGGCTGAGCAGCCTGGAAGCTGCAAAGAACACTGCTCTGCTCCCTGCTCTGCTCCGCCGCTTGCGTGTGAGTGGGGGCCTGGAACAGCGGACAGGTGACAGCTGCCAGGCCAGCCACTGCTTTCCAGGAATTTCTGCTCTACGCAGCTGACCAGGACGGTGGCGATTTCACCCAGCCATGGATTTCAGGAGCATCCATAACACCCAGTGCTAAGGAGGCAGGCGTGGAAGGGGACCCACTGTGATCCACAACCCTCACACACTGCTGCTGTTTGCTCTGTGGGAATGCGAGAAGTTTCTACAGTTGCATTTTTCCCTAGAGATCCACCTTGCAACCCCAGGACAATTTATTTTTAACCCCATAAAGCAACAAATCAAGCAAAAACCATGCATGACTTAAATGCGGAAGTAGCTCTTGGCCTCCTTTATGAAAAGGGATGTAAAAATACCCTCCCCCACAAACATAAAGACTAATAACTGGTTTTCCTCTATTAAACTATTTCTGTCGTAAAGTCCTCACTGAGAACCTGTCTAAATGCGATGAAAGTGGGTTCACAATGATGTGAATTCTATTAAGTAAACCTCCTGCTACACCTACTCCATTGTGCACTTTTTCTTCCTAAGGTAATTAACATCTCTGCAGAGTTGGTTTCCCACCTCCTCCACCCAGTCTAAATCTCTAAAATCTCCTATTTTTGCTTTGACATCTGACTAGATTTTCTTTTCCTTTTCGGCACAGCACACACATCCACCCACCCACCCGGCTCAGAGCACCAGCAGCTGTTTCCTGAAGCAAAGCTACAGCAAGTCTTTTCAGACCCTCTGCTCTGGAACAAATTGTTACCCAGGAACTTCATGCAACGTTTTATTAAATACACAAACCAATATGCTTGTGTGTTATTTTCACATGAGAAGTAAGATTTCTAGCTTTTCAGAGACATGAACAAAAATACAGCGAATACTCTGTTTTTCCCTGGTGACTACAGGTGGGGTGGGAGAGAAGACTGCACTACCCGCAGTTAGATTCAACAAAAAATACATAGTTGCACCACATTTGTGCTTTGGAAGATTTAAAATAAGCATATAGTATTTGTGTAGAGTATAACTGAATTCCTACATGAACCATTTAAGCACACCTCATTGTCTGCATTCTTGAAGCTGAACCACAACAGCCTCATGAACTCCTCCTTAGCCCGAAAGCCCCAGTACAGAGAGGATCTGTCCCAGGATCCCAAATTGTCCCAGTACGTACATGCCAAAAAAAAACCACCTGCAAAAGGCAGGTATAGTTGAAGATGCAGAAACCGAATGAGTCAGACAAAGAAAAGATGACCAATACTACTTCAAGACAAAGCTGAGATGACGTCTGCGAGGTAGAAACCAGCAGCCTGGAGCAGGGACGTGGGATGTGAGCAGTATGACGTGGGTGGCATGACAAGACCATGGCCAGGTGGCATCCTTAAAGACTCCTCTGTTCTAAACAACCACCTACACACCCCAGTGAGCAGCCAGCAATGAGACAGCTTACTGCTGCCTCCCTGAAATCTGGAAAAAACTGTCCCTTGGCATGACAGTTGACCAGGAAGGACAGGTATGTTATTCTTGGCAGAAGACAGAGCCTGCCTGGCATCCTCTGACGCACCCAGAAGCTGTCACTGTTAGACAGCAGTGCAATCAGGTCTAGCAACACTCAGAAGCAATATTCTAACCTAACTGAAGAGAGGAAGTAGCCATGGGACAATGTAGAACAATAACATCCTCAGAGATGCCTCACCTCTTATTATACTGTTAGAAAAAAAGATAGGTGGAGGTTAGCTGAGGCTCACAGGATCGTCTGGTTTGCTCTGCAGGAAGAACTAGCTTTGGGCATCACCTAGTACTTAGTGGTTGCCATTCGTTTATATTCCTTATTTTCCCTCTAACAACTACGGTGCCAGTGGATGTGACTTCACAATCCAGAATCAAGGAAGATGTGATGCAGGGTAGTTTTTTTTTTTTTTTTTTTGTAAAACTAGGAAAAAATTGCATTGAATCATGTTTGATGTTCAAATTTTAAGAACACACAATGCAGTGTAGTTTATAAATAAACTCCATCTGGCCTTACTTGATGCATTAACTCTGAATAGGGATTTCCAGGTATTAGATCCCGCTGGCACTACAGCAGGGGGAAGGGAGCAAGAATGGATACAGCTCCTTAGAGCTTCACAAAGCACAGCTTATAGAAATGATTCTTTATTACTTCCAGTAGTTGAACTCAAAAAACAGAGGGAGTAAAAATCCCAAAGGAGTCAACCAACTGCTAACCAGTGCCGCACTGACTGCAGTTCCCCACAGAAGTCCCTAACATAACGGAGAGGAGGCAATGCTTCTCGCAACAAATCACACCAAGTCCTTCTGGGATGACACTGAGGAAAGCTCTAGCTCTCCCTGGGCACAAGGTTCCTCTGCCCCCTTAGCACATTTTCAGGAGGAAAAAGTCAGCACATTGCCAAGCCTGCACCCAAGCTGAGCACTGCCGTGCTCCCTGAGTTTTGATGAGAAAGTGTGAAAGTTTTACCATGTAAAAATTTGCCTATTCCAAGGATTTTGCTTTGAATAACTAATGAAACCAAAAAGATAAGGAAAAGCACATGCAAACCGTACCATGTTGTACCTGTGTTGATGATGTTACTAAAAACCTTGATTTTTATCTTCAATTTTCACCTAATTACAGTCATGGATTATGTTCCAAAAAGACTGATTAAAGATTCTTCAAAACCTCTGCTCAGATCAAGAATCATGACCTGACATAGAGCTTTACCAACAAAGTTCACAGAGGTTATAAAAAGGGAAAGCCTATCCAGACAGAAGTTTCCCTATTTTCTCTTAAAACGAGAAATCCTCTAGCATGGATTCCTAAACTTTTTATTTTTCTTTTTAAGCAGCAACAAATTGCATATATGAAAAAGTTTCTGCAGCGTTGGTTCAGCTGTGTGTGGTCTCTCCGCAGAGCCAGTGGCACACGCACACCCTGTACCTGCAAGCAAGAAAAGGAGCCAGACAGGATCAAACAGCAGCAGGTGCGCTTCCATTCTTCTGTCAAAGATACAGCTGCTGCCAGCACTTCGTTATCTGTTCTCCTAAGCTTATTAGCTGGCTCTGGAAGGACTCCCATCCAGAAGTAATCCAGACAATGAGCGGAGGATTTTTCACATTTCAAATGTAATAACTTGGAAAGAAATTAATACAGAAACATCGAAGTGATGCAAGTTGTGCAGCTTTAGCAAATTCCACCTTCAGCAGAGGCTGGGGACTTCTGGCTGACACAGTCTCAAGGGACCCACCACATTACCCGGTATTTACTTTGCTCCATTTCACAGCTTTTGACAAGCTCTCTTTCTCTCACAGCCCCAGCTTTTGTTTGCAGAAACATTTTTAATCTTGCCTTCCATTCCCAGCTCATCTCCACTGGTATTAGCCATTCAGAAATAACTGCTGCAGCTCAGCCTTGACAGCACTTTTTTTTTTTCCCTCCAAACGCTCAAGGACCTGCCTGCACGAGCGCACGCCGTGTTACCAGCTCTACGTACCTAAACCAGCCGTGGCAACCACTGAAAACTCTTCCGCAGACACAACTCCAGGCAATGGACTGCCTTGCCAGTTATGAGATCCTGCACCTCCCCTCAGCCTGAATTTCTGAATTTTTGATATCACCTTTAGCAAATAAATGATGACGCAAGTGGGTAGTTCCATGCTTGGCTGACAGCTCTGCTACTCCTTTATGCTGCATTTCCTCACCACTAAACTTCAAAGAAAATATTCTCAAGTTAGTTTAATGCCTAGAGAGAAGCAAAAACTCAAGTACACCACAAACACAGATAACATGAATATTTAAAGATCACCAGGGACTGCCATTTTCCCTTAATCTCATTCACTCTCATTTCAAAAATGCCTTTGAGAAGAACACAAAGTCTTGGTTTCTGCAACAGAAGGATCCGTTGCACACCTCAGTGCGTTGGCTGCACACAGCTACCTGTCTTTATCTTTAAAATGTGCATTATGTTTTCTGTTTGCATCTGTCTTATTTCAGCTGCCAGATTACTGACTCACTGCCTGACAGATTATTGGAGGCATTTTCCTGGTGTCACCCCACAACTCTCATTTCTCTTTGCCACTCCACAGACTGAACGAGCTGTGTCTCCTGTTTGGTTGCAAGCTCCCCTTAAATTGAGAGTCCCTCCTGGAGCCCTTCACAGCAATGCTGCAAGTCTGGAAGCTGTGCTCACCGCAATTCTGCAACATCTTTAAAAGAACTTGGGAAATAGATGTGAAAACCAGCATGGCAGAAATAGTAACTAGTTCATGCAAGTTGTTTGACCACAGCTTGGGCTAGCCTGGTGAGCTCTGACCCAGGGCAGGACAGAAGTTCTGCTGCTCCTCATCTGCTCAACATACAAAACCAAGGAGAATGTTGCTACAAAATGAACAGCTGCCTCTCAGAGAGCAGTCCCATCCAGCCTCATTATTTACAGCAACAACAAGCCCAAAAGGGACCGTGAAAAGCTGCCAGAGACTCTCCAGGCACTTTGCATAGTGCTTTTCCAAAGCACAATGGGGAGCACGGTCAGTGCTAGAACGTGTCTGGTAGATGAGCACCCATCTCCAGCTTCTGCTCAGAAATCTGAAGCAGGAGAAGCCTTGCTGCAGCTGCCTTACCAAGCAGTAGATTAAATGGCATCAAATCCTTCTTGGCTCTAATATGGGTTTGCAGAAGTTTAATATATACACACCGGTATTACAGTTGCTCTGTCTCAACAGCAAAGTACTTTTCCATGTTACATTTATGTATACATAAAGATCATAAAGCCACAATTAATGTTTTCACTCACTAGTCATCTCACTAGCATAAAAGCAGTGAGGTGTTTGTTATAACATACGCATAAGCTATATACACTTGAAGACAGAACAATGCATTAAAACCATATCTTTATATCATTATTGTGCCATGTTTTCTTATTTTAAAATATGTTCTTTTGATGTGGGGGGTTAATTAGTTCCATTTGTTGGAATTACTCTGTTATGGCTTCAGTACCACCTCCAGTGCTAATAATGATGTTGAAATTAGTTCCAATAGTTTATGAAATACTTAACATACTATGATAGGAGTAAAGAGAAGATGAAAGCCATCAGATATGCCCATTTTCCTGTATTATGGTACTGG
Source organism: Alectura lathami (assembly GCA_013399715.1). Lineage (NCBI taxonomy): Eukaryota > Metazoa > Chordata > Aves > Galliformes > Megapodiidae > Alectura > Alectura lathami. Next base: position 177,077 of record VXAV01003958.1, read on the forward strand.
AAACCTATTGGCATAGGAAGGTTTCTGGATCAGTAACACTGCTTCACTTGGACCTCCAGAGCTCTAGGAGCATCTGCCTCTCCCCTGGCTTTCCTAGCACGGCAGAAGTAGTTTAGAAAAAAAAAGAAATATCCATCCCAGCTACTTAGTGGTGAGAAAAGCCTTGTGAAGCTGGAATAAGAAGTATTTTCTGCTAAATTAACCAGAAGTTACCAACAGGGTCTCTCTGGAGATGGTAGTGCTGCTGTCAGCAGACCAGCGAGCAAGGCGAGGAGTGGGGCTGCTCGGTGGGCACCGGGCAGCACACAGGTGGTGACAGCGTAAACTAAAGGAGGCAGAATGGGAAATAAAAGAACTTCTGTCCCTTTGACAAAATACAAATTCGGATGCCCACACCTTTCAAAATGATAGCGTTTCATTCAGGATTTCTCTATGTGCATTGAAAGAAGAAAAGACAACACTTCACTTCCTAAGGTCACTTTTAATGTTCTTTTACCCTCCTGTTATCTTTTGCCACCCAAGGCAGTAAAACGTCCTCTGATCATTTCACTACCAAATTATGAAACCCATTATCTGCTTACAGGGGAGAAGTGCTGTGGGGCTGGGAGGTCCACAGAGGAGCACACCTTCACTGGCTGTAACAAGAAGAGGTGCCGTGGTTGTACCAGTCGCTCCTCATCACAAATCACATCCATGAGGTCTCAGAGGCACAGCAGCACAGTGCTGTTGCAAGGCACAAACTGCCGGAAGCCTTCGTTTAATTCAGTTCCAAGTTTGTAATATATAAATTACTTGGTAGGTTTTTCCTGAGCAAGAGTTGATATTGGTTTAATGGCTAAACTTACGTCAATGAGAGAAAAAAACTACACAAACAACGAGCCAGGGGAAGGGATTTCATCCTTGTATACCCTGAAATGCTTTTCCTGTGAAAGGAAGCTCCTCAAATCAAGAGTCACCATTTGGCAGAGTACCCTAGAATATTTTTAACAACTATGACTTAGAATAATTTCATTTCCACGGGCAAAGAAAATTATTTGTTTTGTATCTCAGATTACAGAATTGGTAGAACTCAATTTCCTATAAATGTGCAGAGGATGTCCTGCCTCTGTTCATGAGAACAGATAAAGCGTGGTCATAAAGAGGTGGGCAGCAATTAGGACTGGCACAGGAACCAAGAAAGCCAGAAACACAAACAATATTAGCAGATTCACACATCATCCACTTTACCACCCCAACTACCTGCTACCAAATGCTGCTGGGGCTCTGTCCCTGCAAGCTTCATGCTGCTCTGCAAATCACGTTGTCCCTTCTTGGTATGATGCACCCTGACAGACCCTAATGTAAGGGTGTATTAGCAGCCAGAACGCAACCAAAACACTTAACAAAGAAACAGCTCCATCATACTGTATCATGAACTGCATTCACTTCGGGGAACAGTATGTGAATGTTGGCTGGCAAAATTTGTCCCATGCTCTTACTAATTGCAATTTACTTCAAAAACAGACCTACTTATTTTGCTTTCCCAGCACAACAATTTTTCTTGTTCTTTCTTCAGTACTTTAGCACAATTATGCCCAACTTTGTGGCTGATCTTCAATCTTCAAGGCAATTGCTGGGTAATAAACTCTTTAAAATCATTTAGCAACTGGAAATGAGTGTCAGTCAACACTTTCTTCTTTTTTTTCTCTGAAACACAAAGCTCTTCTTTCTGTATCATGTATTTACCAAAACTACTCTTGCAATCGATTAGTCTGTGACTCCATTTCTTTCTTTATAAATCATCTGATTAAAGATCACACACGAACAGTTTCAGACTGGCATCTGAGGCGACTCTTACTGCATCAGTTTTCTCCGCTGCAGCTGTCTCAAAATGCTCCGCTATAGAGTTTATTGCTGGATAATAATTTTTAAGATAGCTTTATGCTCTTTATTAGCAACTTATTTATCAGAAAATAAAAATGATGCTGTTACAACCACAGGTGTTGTAGACATATAACATCAGAACATTTGAAATTGAGGACAGAGGCTTGCTTCTGAGGTGCAACAGGGATTAGATTTCTTCCTCAAATTCTGTATCGAAACAAGTTTTGTATCCCCTCCCTCATCTATATTGCCTGGATAACACACTTCCAATCCATAACAGATACAAACAAACAAACCCACCGATCATGACACTATCATGCATTATTCCAGAAGATGATGGAGGATACCAGCCAGAGCAATTTCCATGCTTTCCAGCCTCCTTTTCACCTTGAAAAGGCAGCATAATGTAGGTCACTTTTAATGAGGAGCCTTGCATGCGACTTCCCCCACATGCTACACAGCAACCAGGCACTTCTGAGTTCACGTTCTCCCTGCATCATCACCATATTTTGTCATTTTTCAACAGGTTTGACTTTAGCCCACGGTGCTGGGGACTTTCATACCGTAAAGTCTCTTGGCTGCCTCATTAACTCCAGATCAGTGTGTGCCCTTGCATTTTACTGTATCATTTCCTCCAGCATTCATTATGCTGCAGTTTAAACAGCCCCTGGCCAGAAACTTCATAAAACATCATGATGAAATTACTTTCTTGACAACATACAAGTCAATTATAATGTAATTAAAAGATACACTAATCTATTCCCTTGTTTGGTAATGGTATCTTGGTTAACATCATCCAGTGCATGTGTTTATGGTATCTGCGAAATCTTCTGCTACAAACTGTAGTCTACTGTCCACAGCACCTGTTTTTCTGTAGAAGACATAGGAATTACAAAACCTGTTCTCTTCCAGCCTTGGAAACGGAGAGGAATTAAGTGGCACAAGCTATTTTGAATCTAGCAATGCCACTTTTCAGTGCTCGCCTCCCCAAGCCTTTCAGCAGGGTCTTTTGTCTTTGGACACAAGGCACAGCCCACCAGTGTTTAAGTGAAGCATCCAATATTCTCAATCACTTTAAAGTATTTTTATTATTGCCATGTAAAATCAACAGAAGGTTAAAAAATAAAAAAAATAAAATAATCCAACAGCTGCCTGTGAGTCAGATTTAAATGAGATTTCTCTGCAAGTCAATCACACGTGTTTGTCTAAAACTGTTAGAACAGCCACTTTGCATCCATGACAAGGATGGAGAGCTGTAGGAGATACAGGTCTTTCACTTCTATCTTCCCTCCAGGCTCAAGTCCCTTCTTTCCCCTGAGCTTCAGCTTTTTGTTGTTAACAGAGGGCTAATTTTGCCCACAGCAATGTTAATCTGCCTGATAATTGCCAACACACAAAGAATATTCTCTTAAGTGAGATGTAAGGAAAGCAGGACAGAGTCAACCAATGCTGCCTGTATTCTTCCTCACCGACCCACCAGGCTTCACTTTGGGCTAGGAAAGTAGGTCACAACGCTGAGCAGCAGTTGTGTGAGGGAAAAACGCAACTTGTATCACTAGCTGGGTACAAACACCCTTCCCTTTCCCAAATCAGCACTCTTAAACAGACAGGCTGGGGAATGAGACTCTCCAGAGGTGAGCATGGAGGCAGCTTCTCTGGTTGACCTGCTCCTTAATCAGCACAGGTTCGATGGCAGAGGAATAAATCATGTGGTGAGCAATTGATCCTCACTCGGGAAGCCCCAGGGGAGAATTTTAACAGCGGGAGGCCTGCCCTATTCTGAGGCACACGCAAACAGGGGGCTGCTTCCTTCCAGCAGCTTTCGGGCAAGTGAAGGAGCTTGGACACCTGTCCTGTTCACAGCCCTGCAGCACTGGGCAGGGCGCTGAGGCTGCAGGCATGCAGCTTCCCCCTGACACGCACAGCAATTCCTCACTTTTCATTAATCACTCATAACACATGCGCGCACACCCCACACCAGGCAGGCAGCTGGATGTCACACCAGCCTGGCTGCTGGAGCCAGCAGCCGCAGCCCCTGGGCTGCGTAGGGGCAAGCTGCCTGCTGCAGGCCCGGAGGTGAGTGCCTCAGCGCTCACAGCATAACCTAACGATGGCCATGCATTAGTGCTGCATCGATGTCGACGAGCATCGAGATCAATTTTAAACAGGAGCTTCGGCTGATTTACAAGCCACTGTGTAACCAAACACAGCACAGGGGATGTCTGGAAAAACAAGCATGTGAAATGGTGTGACAAATATAAACAGGTTATTAAGGGGTGATTTCTGAGGTAGCTTTCTCCCAGGGTAGCGATACTTCAACATCCTCACCCAAACAGGAACACAGATGGACAGGCTGTAAACTTGTCTTGTTAGCATGTGTTTTGTGCTCTGGCAAGAGTGACCAATGATTTTTGTGCAGGAGTGGAATGTTGTAACTTATACCTCTGCAGTCTGCTAGGGAAGGGTCACCTCACAATTTACTCTGTGGGGACGGATCAGAGGAAGAAGGCACTAAAGTCGTCCGAGCAACCCACCCAACCCAAGTGATCAAGGATCTAGCAGGAAATACTTCAGCACACAGTTTGGGGAAGTAAAACAAAAGTGGGGAGGGAAAAAAGGTGGGGTGGGGGGTGTGGGGAAAACATCTGTATGCCTAATTTATCTCTTGAGGCTGATGAACTCCAGTGCAAAAGCTGTAGAAAACTAAGTGCTAACCTGTAAACATTTCAACCATGCAAAAGGGAATGTGCAGCTGGCATTTAAATGAAAAGCTCTAGTCTGCACATCTGTCTCCTTGCTCCCTTTAGAAAGAACATTTTTCCACCAAGGAGAGCTCAGTGTTATCTACCTAGTACAGGTGGGTTTAGATACTGTGCTACAGACTCAATGTTGGCAGTTGAAACTCTTGGCTCTTTAAGACCGTGAAGTCAAACTAATCAGAGAGAAAATCCTGTCTGGGTCAATTCATCTTGGAAAAATCACTTTTAAGTCACTCTACATTTTTTTTCCAGTTGTCACTATGACTGTCCACAATGGATTATATTAAAAAAAAAAGTATTTATGAACTTATGCATTTAATGCAGCCCACCTAGGTCTATCACCAGCCAGGGCTGATAGCCACACAGTAAACACGCCAGGGTCCCATCAGCCTCCTACCTTGGCTCCATCCACACTGATAATCCGATAGCTGTTTCTCGTGCTGTCATAGAAGTAGGAAACAGTTACAGCCTGCTTGCTTGCGGGGACCCAGTTCTTCTTCGTGCTGGGGTCAATTTGGAAGACATGGGCTCTGGTGGTGAAGATGGGCTGTTCTCTAGAATAGGGAGGGACAGGAGAAATGGATGCATGAGTCTGCGGAAGATGAAATGTCCCGGAAGCCCAGACTTGACCAGGCAGCACAAAGCCAACTTTTCCTCCTCATGTTACGCCAACTTGGTAACCCACCTTTTCCTCAAAACAGTCATTTCCAGGAAACGACGCTCACGTGCGCTCTCTCTCCCCATCCACACCTTTTGCCAAAAGCACCAACAAACCCCACGCAGCTGGCTTTCCTGCTCATAGCTGTGACCCTGCTTAGAGCCAGGATCACTCTGCAAAGGTGCCAACAATGCTAGCACAACAAAGGCACAGTGTAATCACCAAAATATTGAAGTCCCTTTCACTAGAACCTCACTCCTCCGTGGGTGTTCATCTGACACAAAAGCAGTTAACCACCCTTGGGAGCAAGAGGTAGAAGAAACAGGTCCCAGGCCCTGCACTGCTCGCCACTGGAAGGGCCTGTGTGGGGTGAGGTACTGTCTCCCCCATCCCAGCCCTACACATCACCACTCTTCAGTGCCCAGAGGTTCTGCCCTAAACACAGACAACGCAAACCACACAGGAAAGCAGAGAGGATGCAGGGCTAAAAGAACAAGGCATGACACACACCAAGGCTTCTAGATCAGAGTTAACGTCATTTATAGGCAGTAAAACTAAATTCACTTCAAGTTATAACTTTAAGCCAAGTTTAGAAGAAGTGAACCGCAAATCAACACATGCTGTTTATATAAATACATATACGAAATACATATCTATGCTTTTTGCTCTTAAAAGGTACAGTATAATGGTATATATTAAGTGTAAGGTATATTAAGGTATATACAAATGATATATATAAGTGGTATATATTAACCTTTGCCTTTCAGGAAAGCACTTCTCTGACAAAGGAATTACTTTGTTTTTCACAGTTTCTTTCCTTCTCACTTTAGCCCAGATTTATTAGGTTTTATGTTAAAAACGACTGCAGTGCTAACTTGAAATTCTGGCAGCATCATTTGGTGCATGAGCACTGGTAACCTGGTGGCGATGTAAACGCGCAGGCGAGGAGCAGCAGCTCCGCCAGGAAGCCGAGCTAGGAGATGTAAATCAGGAGACAAAGAGAATTCATGAATGTTTAAAATCTCATGAATTTTAACCAAAATTGTTAATGATTGATTAAACACATTTCTCTTAAAAAAAAATGTTTAAAAATCAATTTGACAGTAATATCCACTGTTTAGAGTAAGTGGCTTGAAAACTAGCAAATGGAGGCCTAAATTATACTTAATGGTTCTTTGCTTAACAATGCAGGTTAAGACAGAGAATGCACTTTGATAAGCTCTATTATTAAATGTGGCTAGCACGTTTTATAAACATGATTAGAATTTTCAAACTACAGTTTTAACTATTTTAGTAGACTTTTAATTTCCATCTTTGTGTCACATGAGACAAATTTCAGGTAAAAAGTAATAATTCTCCATTAACTGAGAAATATGTTACTAACCTTTTCCTAGGAGTTATAAAAGCAAAAAAAAAAAAAAAAAAAAAGGCTCTAAAGCTAGCTAGCTGCATTGACAGCTGTGCAAGGTACAGTGCTACTTTCTGGTTAATACATACAATGCCATATTGTACGAGTGTGTGACGCGCTCTAAATACATCCTCACATAACTGACATCTGGTACGGGATGCACGTCTCCAGTCTGCACAGCAGCGTAGCTTTTGGAACGTGATGCTCGCTGCTACAGGCCACCTTCATGCACACACTGAGATTTACAGTGCCTGACAGCGCTGACAGATCTGCAATGATCTGCTACAACAAGCATTAGGCAATGAGGGTCTTCTGAGAAGGAAGAGGAGGTATGAACATAAAATCCTAGATTGCAACATAACCCCTATTGCCGCAGCCACTGGTCATGACACAAAAAATTGTATTTGCTAAATGCAGCATGATAAATATGGTGTCAATGGTCATTTGGATCAAGCATTGCTGCTTCTGCCTTCATGACAGTGCAATAAAAAGAACTAATCCCTTATGTGCATATTTGCAGAGTGCAGTTTGCTGTGCCCTACGTATTTATTAATGATAATGCAAAAATAAGCAATGTCGCTAAAACAAGGAGCGCCATTCCCCCATGGTCCTTGCCCAGGCCCTGTGCCCAAGCATGGCCAGTACAACGCTGGCTCCCAAAGCCACTGGGAGTTGTTGGTGCCTCTGGCTTCTGAAAAATGCATGCACAACCCCAAAAGCTAAGAGCACACTAGTGAGGTACACGTGCCTTCAGTCGCAAACAAACTGAATAAATCCATCCTGCACCCAGAGAGCAGGAAGCTCTCCACTCACTTCCCCATGGCCCCACATATCTCCAAATGCCCCATAAATGCAAATGGAGTTACAGTCACCTTACCACACATGGTGATCATCACACCGTTACAGTTTGTACACAGAATTAACCTTTGCTCAAAGCAAAAAGAGAAGACACACTGTCCTCCAGCTAGTCTTTCCAGGAAGCGGAAAAACACACAAATTAGTTTCTTAATTCTGCTGTCAAGCAGCCCTGTGGGAAGGGATCTGGGAATTCTGGTTAACAGCAAGCTGAATCTGAGCAGCAGTGTGCTGTGGCAGCCCAAAGGGCCAGCCGTGCCCTGGGGTGCATCAGGCCCAGCACTGCCAGCCAGGCGAGGGAGGGGATTGTCCCGCTCTGCTCTGCTCTGCCTGGTGCGGCCTCACCTCGAGCACTGGGGGCAGGTTTGGGTGCCACAGTACAGAAAGGACATAACGGTATTACAGCATCCAAAGGAGGACTAGAAAGATGGGAAAGGGTCTAGAGGGCAAGACACATGAGTAAGGGCTGAGGTGCCTTGGTTTGTTGGGCCCAGATCAAAGGAGGCTGAGGGGAGGCCTCATGGCAGCCTACAGCTCCCTCCCAGGGCAGCGGAGGGGCAGGCGCTGAGCTCTGCTCTCTGGGGACAGCGACAGGGCCCGAGAGAGTGGCATGGAGCTGCGTCAGGGGAGGGTCAGGCTGGGGTTAGGAAAAGGTTCTGCACCAGAGCGTGGTGGGCATGGAACAGGCTCCCCAGGGAAGCTTAAACACAGTAACAGCAGGTTACAGGGGTGTTATTTTCGCTTTATTTTTAATGAACCCATTTTCACACCTCTGCAAGACTCAGCTGTCCAAATCTAACCAGGGCTGCCAAACACCAACCTGCCCATGCCAAAGTAGGCATGCGTTGTCACCGTCCGGTAGTGCAGCATGGAGCCAGGCAGAGGCAAAAGTTAAGTATGAATGTTTTGCAGATGTGGTAGCAGCAAAGCAGCATTACGAAAACGGGCAGCTCAGTACCTTCCCAAATTGGCATGTGCTAATTAATTTGGGTCAGTCAGATCTCATCAGATGCAACACGCAAGGCTGGGTGCTGGCTGACAGCACACATAGCCATCAGGAGCAGAGGGCCTGCTCCGACTTGCAAGGCTGCAGAATCAGTAGCATGGAGCAAGCAGGTGGTAATGGTTCCATTTTACACCTGAAGAAGCAGCCATAAAGAGGGAGATGGCATCCCGGGATAACAGAGCCCGTAGTGAGCCTGGAAATAAAACTAAATTGCCTCATTTCCCCTCTGCATCTTCACTACCACTAACATCACAGGACGGTTTGATAGCAGATCTCCCACTCAGGGAAGTTTTTGACTAAGTGAGCAGTAAAGCCTAACTCAACAGTTGAAAATTCACCACTCAACAAGGCAACAAATGTAAAAGCTGACAATCTCTGCAGACCAGAGGGATGCTGCCAGCAGTTTTAACAACCACTCCTGCACAAGCCAGGTCTGCCTGATGCTCCCCAGCAGGACAACTTCCTACACCTGGTCAGCTCCTGCTGGTCCTGAAACACAAACAGCCCTCACCCAGCTATTTCCACCCAAAAATTACTTGGAAGGATGGAGAAACAACTCTGAGCAAAATAGGGCAGTGAAAGGGATAAGAGGATATCTGTCCTGCATGGTGGATGGGAGAACTGGCCCGGAGTGACAGGCAGGGTGAGCAGGGCACAGCTGCACTCAGGCTTTGCTCTGCTGTTTCCTCCCTGTAAGAAAACACAGGCATCCACACACACACACTGTGTTTTTCAGTGCTGTGGGACCAAAGACCTGCACCTCGGGCAGCGCTTTGCTGCAGGATGGATCATGGTTGCTTACAGCCAAACAATAGGGTGAACAGAACAATTTTGGAAAAAACAGACTGTTAGGACAGAAATAACACTGTCCCAGGGGGGAAAAAAAAAAAAAGGGGGGGGGGAA
>VXAV01003960.1:16039-39844 GCA_013399715.1 Alectura lathami
AAAAAAAGCAGCACAAATAAAAACAAATAAAAGAAAAACAAAGACATCAATGGATTTGAGCAATTCATTGAGTCTAACCGTTAGGAATTCACCCTATCCCAATATATTCCTAGCTTCTATTACACACCTGTAAGTCAGGGCTACAAAACCAACACCCAAGTTACATCTGAGACTGTACCCTCTTCTCCTCAGGTGAGATGTAAGATGCTGAGGAAGTATCACATGCACTGAAAAATACAGACCTCCATTCAGGATGTTTAATGTTTTGGAGCTGGGTATGAAATAAACTATTTTCACAGGTTGTTTAGACAGATGCTGTTCATTCCACTGAATTCAGTAATAAATTAATGACTGGGGCAGAGGAAGCAAAATTTTGTTCAAAGTTGCCTGTAAGGAAACACCAGCAGACTGCTGCTTTCAGGGCAATTGCTTCCTGGCTGACCATACTCGCAAGGTGGAGGATTCTAAAGTAGTGCTTCACTGTTTTGTGTGAATGCCTAAGGATTAGTGTTTGTAGCTGGGGGTTAACAGTGTGAAGAAACAAACAGATTATAGCAAGTCAGGTTTTTTTCTGTCTGCTAGAGATTCAAGCACGTTTTAGTAAGAGGTGTCACATTTAAGGGTCTGTGCATGCAATGAACAAAAAGTGTGAATTTTATTTGATTCTATTGGGAGGGGTTGAAAATTTACTCTTTGTACACTTTTGGATGCTGACTACTGTATATGTAATGACTATGCATTTTTAGCAAAAAAAAAAAAAAGGTGTGAGCTATGAATAAAGTTGATTCTGAGTACATTTTTTGTAGAAATGCATTTATAAAGTTTTTTCATTTCTTAATATATACTACTGTGGGATCAGAAACATACTGAATACAGTTGTCTTCAAACATAGATGTTGCTAGCGTAACCACAGGAATTTCCAACTCCTGTATGGTGATTTTGGTATTTCTGAAAACACTGTACCACAGCAGGAGTATCACTGCCCTTTTATTGCCTTCTATATGTTAAAGCAATAAAATAGCATCATGGCCTTTTTAGTATTCCAGTATCTATGCTAACCACTCCATAGCAGGAATCCCTGTTATGTTAAAATTCATTAATGTGTGTAAGGAGATGAGTGTTCTGCTGAACAGTGCTCACTGAAACATCATGAGATTGGTAGCAACAACTATGTGAAGAATCACAACAAAATATTGACTGCAAAATGGAGAGTTCTATTTGGCATCAAATATAAATCTCCCATTTGGCAGACTAGGAATGTTCCAAGTGGCAGAGTATCATTTTCAGTCCAAGACGGGCACGAAAAAGCACTCCATGAACTGCAATTACATAAAGTATCTGCTGTAAGCCTTCTGTCTCAAAATTCAGCAGGATGTGAGGTAGGCCAACATAGTCTCAGGCACCTGCTGATACTGTTAAAAGGCTGAACTAGTAATGCAAAATCCTTTACCAACTGAAGTGTAGAGACTTTGGGATACAGACACTGGTTGTCCATGTAAAGGCCATTCTAAGCGTTACCTGTACAGAGTACCTATATACAGGCTATCAGTTGCACACTGTAGGATCTTATAGAAGAGCTTTGTGGAATTCCTTAAAATGTTGTGACATCCTTGAGAGCTCTTCATATGAAAAGGTTTCGTACTTGTAGATTGTTCATCCTCTTTGAAGTATGGCAATGATTTCAAGTATTTGATGAGCCCATCAAAAACATCCATTGCCAGCTCACAAGTAAACAGATGCCTCAAGAGATTTGTGGACGCTTCCTACAAATAAGCAAATGCTTCAAAAGACTGCATCCTACCATTATCACTGAAGACCCTTCATAACATTAACAGTAGGCTCTGGATCTGACTCTTGGACATGGATATGCTCGCAAAACTTAGGGAGCCAGTGAGGCTGGCAAAACACTGAGCAGCAGGGAAAACTGCAGAAGTCACTGCTAAGGTAAGGAACTTCCTGAGGTTAGCACCTCAGCCTTCAGCTGAGTTTGCTCCATAGTTGTTCTGATACCGCGCTGGAAACCTGAAGGCAATCTATATTTTGTTACAATAACATCACTTTTCTGACAAATGGCCCTAAAATTCAGGACAGGGTATTTGTAGAGAAAAAAGGAGAAATCTGGTACACAGCTTTAACCTTCTCAGTACAGATGTAGGATAATGTATAGTTAGTAGAATCTGTGAGTGGAGATGAAGCTCAAAGACATAGACTTGCTAGAGCAGGTCCAGAGAAGGGCCACAAAGATGCTCAGAGGGCTGGAGCACCTATCCTATGAAGAAATGCTGAGAGAGCTAGGGTTATTTATCCTAGAAAAGAGAAGGCTCCAAGGGGAACTTAGAGCAGCATTCCAATATTTAAAGGGGATGTACAGGAAAGATGTAGAGAGCCTCTTTATCAGGGATCATAGTGACAGGACAAGGGGTAATGGCTTTAAACTAAAAGAGGGTAGATTTAAATTAGATATTAGAATGAAATTCTTTATTCAGAGGGTGGTGAGGCACTGGCACAGGCTGCCCAGAGAAGATGTGGCTGTCCCATACCTGGAAGTGTTCAAGGCCAGGCTGGATGAGGCTTTAGGCAACTAATCAAGTGGAAGGTGTCCCTGCCCATGACAGGGGTATTGGAACTAAACGATCCTTCCAACACAAATCATTCTGGGATTCTATGATTCATTAAAAAATTAAAAACTTGTATTTATATTATTGGTATTTGCACAGGCTCTGCAGACAGAGTATTTATCACTGGCAATTCACAAGAATCTGTTTTCTGTTCTCCAGTAAAGAGCACCATTCCATAAGCTGGTTGTGAGAATTCTCATTGGGCATTGCCAAATGCCCTAAGGTTGGTCATGAGTCCATTCCAATGGGACCAGACCTTTAATGCAACACTTGCCCCCAAGATCTAGTCCCTTTGTGTGCCCTGTGACTGGTCAAAACTGAAAATACAGTCATCCTTCATTTTTGGTGTTAAATGTACTTCTCATCTATCTATTATCCTCTCTTTGCTAGGAAATACCTATTCTCTGTCAATCTTCTCTGTTGTCCTGAAGAATTGGGCACTGCCATTTGTAAAAAAAAAAAAAAAAAAAAAAAAAAAAAAAAAAANNNNAAAAAAAGAAAGAAAAAAAAAAAGCAGAACTTTCATTTTTCCCTCTTTATATGCGGGGCTGTCTGCATCCACAGTCCTGGGGCTATGGAGTTCAGGCACTGGCACACAGTAGTGTCCCAAAATCTTAGCTTTCCTTTTTAGCAACACTTGGAAGAAAACAACTCTGAAATGTCAACTGAGTGGATAATAATCAGCAGTATCAGAAGCACTCAGAAATAAGATAAATAATGAGAGAAATGAGAGAAAGGTAAACAGGTTCCTGGAATAGCTTCTCTGATACCTTTGTACACACATGTATTCTCTTTCTTATCATCCAAATTCTGCAAAGCTCACAAGCACATGCTTAACTTTAATATGCACATATGTTTACCTTTGTTCTTTCATAGGAGTGAACTTTTCCCTGTGTTTAGGCATGCTATAGAAACAGCCCTAATGAGCAGATGCTGCCAGGGAAATGCTGCCAGCAAGAGTCTGGCACAGCAAATTCTGCCATTCAGGCCAAGGAAGTGTCCTACCCTCTGACACTGAGGGCTGGCCAAGCACCTCACCCAAGATTCACATTCCCTCCTCTGCCTTAGTCCTTTAGAACATTTTTGTTTAAAACCATTGTCTGAGGGATTTTAATATGAAACAAAAGGCAAAATACATATGTAATAGCTAGAAATGCACCAATTTAGTCATGAAATAGAACAGCAAATTTTCCAATTGTAGCAATTACAATAACAAAACATTGTCTCTTGTAGTCTGGCAGAAGAACATAGCTTAGAGTTTGGAACAGTAATCCTCTTTGCTGAACACTATAAAATATATTCACTAGTTAACCTGGTTTTGAAGAATGTTTTGGGTTTTTTTTCTCCTGCATTAGACAGACTCAAAGATTTGGCGGAAGTCAAATGCTCTGTAGAATACTTCTCAGCAAAATAGCCTGTTTCTTCAAACTGTAAGTATTCCACTCCAACGTAAGTGTGCCATATCCTTTATTTTAAAGTTGATGTGTACTTTGGATAACAAAAAATAATTGGACTTAACTTATTTCAGTGAAGCACAAGGAATTCAGGGTGTATGAGAATGAAAACCTGCTCAAATGCAATATTCAAACTGTATTATTAAGATCACATAAAGCTATGGCCAACTGCATTCAGCAGCCATAACACCTCAGAGGGAGTGTACAGCCAGCACATGTTAGGATCTTCTCCTGACATGTTCAGTAATCCAGAGGATATAGTGAACATATCTAAGAATGGAAAATGTATATACCTCCATTACATTAAGCTGTGGTGAATATTCCTATATTCAGACATTAGGCTGAACTATTACATGGTAAATGTGCTAAGACAACAAACATTTAGGAAAAATTCTGTAGTGCTCCACATACTTTGGATGAAGTCTCCAGCTGTTACCAACAATATATTTTAAGTCTTCCTTACTAAAGGAAGAGAAGGGGAAAAATAATCTCATATAGTTGACCAGACTTGTTGACTTTGGCTTTGCTCGCAAACTTGTTACACAGATTTATGCAAGTCAAGTGAACTAACGGACTTACAAATAGTACTAAGTAATCACTGCTTCCTCTTCTGAAAGCCACAGAGACTTTTTCCAAGCAGATCTACTGAAGACCCACAGTGAATCTGTCCATTTTCCCTTTACACCAGTTATGGCTCAGGGTGCAAGCCCTTTGTGCAAAGTACTGGATGTTAGCCTATCAAATGGGGTTTATTTATGTTTGTAAATAATCCCAAAGAATGATATTCATTAGCCAAATATGCACATAAGGCTAATAAATATTTATGATTTTCAGGCACTGGAAGTGTCATGATTTCTAGCTTCAGTGGCAGGGCGGAACTGCAACCTAAGCCCCAGACATGAGTGACTTCTAGCTTACTACTCAACATTAAGCACTCTTTGTTTTAAAAGCCTTTTCAGTCACCCAGTGTCTCGTGAATGAAACACTCTCAACAAGCAGGCTGGTAAATTAAGTCTCTAGGGGGAGAACTTTTCATGTGTACTATAATAGATTAGCAGTTCTGAGGTTTCCTTCAAAAAAGATTCATGAGCTAAATTCACAAATTCACAAACTCAATTCTCTTCCTTTGCATGTTGCCTGGATGGTACAAACAGGCTAGAGAATAATTCTGACTGGTAGGAAACCCACCTATTCCCTAATCACAGTGCTCCAGTACTGGCACAGAGGATGCACAAGAAATGCAGAGTGGCACAGCACATCTCTACACTGCACTAGTCCGCATGTGGCACTAGCCCCCAGTGACTGCACAGGGGCTGCCCCCCTGACACAATTCAAAGCAGCCTGAGAACCAGGCAATTACAGCCCTGCCTGCCTGCTGTGCCAGGTGAACCTCCAAACAGAGAGATCAGGCCCGCTGTTCAGAATAAAGTTTTGCAACATTAGTCTGTGTGCACAGTACACAGGCAAATGTACAAACAACCAACAGGAGTTTCCTAACCAGGTTTTAGTCTTATTCAGTTTTAAGAAAACAAACCTGAATTTTCAAAGTCAGCTGCTGGCACTCCGAAATCACAGTGTTTGATTGAATCTTCGTATTTCACAAGCCTGAAATTTAAAAAAGGCAAAAGACATTATATGTTGCAAAATGTCAGCTAATTCAGATTTCTTCTATCTGCTCCAATCAATACACAGACCTGAACAAGAGCATAGTGGTGTGTGTAAAAAGCAAGTGAAGTGCAGCGTAGCGCAACATCTTTTTTAAAAAGAACAGGCTGCAGTGATTTTTGTAAGCCATCCGGCACGGAGGTGGGTGTAGCGGGCTGGAGGATCGGCAGCAGGGCCGCCAGGAGGAGCGCGCAGACCGCTCCCTGGGTGCAGGGATGCCCTTCCAGCCAGGCCAGCGGGAAGCTGTAGGGCTCGAGCAAGGACACATTTTTTCCATGGGAGCTAGCCACTGTATTTTTCATCTGCAGTGCACAGAGGAGAGCATAAGAATACTCACCAAGCACCTCCGCCCACTGCCCTGTTTTCCCTGGACACCGCACAGCTGGGAAAAGCTCTGCCCTTCAGGGCTCCCCTTCACTGGGCACTAGGACTGCAGACCCAGCTGCAAAGCTCTGCTGCCCCAGGGCTCATTTGGTAGGAATACCCTGTCCCTACAGTGCTTAAAGGGAGAAGCTGGCACAGACAGCCTGACAGTCTGGCAAAAATAATGCCTTAGAGGCAGCTGCTTGCTGATATAATCCCATATGAAAAGAAAAACTGTTTTGGAGGGGATGACGCTGCCCTCTTAGGCATTCCTGGAACTGAAACTGAGAGTGAGTCAGTCAGAGCAGGAGGATGTGTCTTGCCATGTTGACTTTGTATTTAAACACATTGACAAAAAAAAAAAAAAGGTTATTTCTTCTGTTTCCTTTACCATATACATACCACATCAGATATAGATTAACATACCTCTTAGATTTACATATCAGTTGAACATTCGCATGTGCTAAACAAAGAAAGAAACAAAATATGCAATAGGTCAAAAAATAAATAAATCTTACAGTATCCCCTTGTGCAGGATTCAGTCTCCGGGATATGGAAGGCTGTGAGGTTGGGCATTTGAAAGTCATTGGTTCAGAAATGGCTCCCTCCTGGCCCACAGCTTTCTGTGAGGATTTCTCAGGGCAAATTTAGAGCAAATAAGTGGGACCGCTTCCAGCAAAGCACGAGTTAGCCATGAGGCACTCACCTGGCTGGCTGGCCCCGCTGGCTGTCACGATGGCACAGCCACCCTGCCCAGCTGACCTGTCGCCCACTGGATGGGAACGGCTTTGTGTTCTGTCACTCAGTTTTCAGACTGGTCCACGTGAATGCAGCCTAATGACCATGTCCCCAGTTAATGCCAAACTATGCACATATATTTCTTGCTACAGCTTTCACCGAATCAGTATCAACACCTAAATCACTATAAAGCACTTTCTGAAATATTGCAGTTCTCTTTTAGGCTCTAACATTGAAATGTCAATGTAAGCATTATAACAGTGCTACGCTTCAATCCCTGCTTTGTAGTTAACTAGTCTTTTTGCCTCCTCTTTCAGATGCAGAATATACACATTGCCTCCTGCTCATAGTTTCACCCTAGAGCTGCTGGACTGGCTATGCTGTATAAAAAGCAGAGCGGACACTTGGCCCTCATGGTCAGTGATAAACATAGAGGTCAGCTCTTGGCTTGCCAGGACCCTCGAGCTCTTCTGGGGAGCTCTAGTTCACGTTGGTCAGTAACTGTTCACTCCCAGCCTGCATCCCAAGATGACAGGGTACCTCTGAGACAGCTGTGCCTTCCTGTCCACACCTCTTCCTTGGAACAAGTCTGTTTTGGGCACAGGCACCAGCTAGAGCCACCCTGAGGCGATTAGATGATCTCCACAGCCTCCGATGAAGCTGGGATATGAGGGAGCCTTGTCCACTCCTTTCTCACTGAACACCAATATACAGGAAAGTGTTTTACAGAAAAACATCCTGTGCAGGCTGCCCAATGACCCCTACACCTTGTGCTGACACAAGGCATGCAATTCAGCAGTCTCACTGCATGGATGCAGACTGAGCATCTCATCAAAATGGTTCTGAATTTCTTTACTATGCTGTTTTCTTCCTTTCAAAAATGTTTTCCCCAGCCATTTATTTCTTCACACTTCCTAACCCTGTTTCACTAAGTCAGCATCTTCTTTATACAAGTTTAAAGCCTGAAGGCATATTTCTTTAGACCTTCAGGACAAGCTGAGCTCTGACAATTGCCTTGAATGTGGGTGGAAATTCCCCACATAAAACCTCAGTGGAGCACTTAGCAGGGCTGTGTCTACCGTGTGCAGGGTGCTTCTCCTTGGCTGTGAGTCACATCAACAACCTGCCTGTGACTTGCTAACACTGGGTAGCTCCATGTATTGCTGTCCCGCAGATAGGATGTACAACTGACTTCCTAACTACCCATGACCTTTCAGGATGTCTGAAATGTTTCACAACAATAAACAGCTTTAGCCCTGCTATCCTAGTACAATCGTACTTCATGCAAATTTGTTAAAAGAACAGAAATGTTCTATTTTCTTCAGACAGCCTACCTGATAGTCTTTCTTGTATTAGCATCCAACGAGTACATAGATGGCCCTACATCTCACCTGAGATACGGTCAAAATGCATTAACATGCAATATGCCTGTATGTTCAGTTGAACCCCATAATAACTTTATACTCAATTCATTCTGACATACCACTGAACACTGAATACACTTATTTCCTCATGCAGCCTATTTTTATAGGTAAAGCTTTCATGGACATTTCAGAAACAATATTTAAACTAAATCTACACACAACCTATCTACATACAAAATATCCTTGAGAGTAAAATTCCAGACTCTGAAGAATTTCCTTTGGTAATAGCACAACTTATTGTATTTTCCCATCAGATTTTGCTCTCAGGATATCAGTCATCAATTCTTTGTTGGCAGATTTTTTGCATATCTCAACATGACAGATAGACTTGCAAGTCTGATCAATGAGAATGTGCAGGCCTGGCCATGTTTTCCGACAACAACTGTAAGGATTTACTCTCAACTAGAAGTCTGAAAAATGTTCTGGACTACAAATCCCATCTATTATGTTCCATGGCAAACATAACAGGATTCTAATAATAGTACCACCGCAATCTGTCCAGCTATTCCAGCTCTGGATCTGCCACAGGAAGCATTGCATTAGATTATAGCTAATGCTGTACACAGTGACTTAATGCTATAAACAGTGATGCTAGTGACATGGTAAAAACAGAAGAGTTTCACATGTTGAACAGTTTTCTCATCCACAATGCTCTTCTGGTGAACTGCAGTGAAATATTTACAATTACTCTTACATGAATTACCACAGGACACACTGAACTCAGGAGTTTTCATAAGGCCTTTTATAAGTAGGAAGGACAACCATCAGCATGATATGCTGATGTTATGTCTTGAAGTTCAGACTTCATTTATAATTGTGATTTCAAAGGTTTTTCCTTCATGATGGGGACATAATGGAGGAAATATGAATGTAATGGTGAGGTATAATTTTGTCAGCATTGTCCTGTAACTCAAACAATTACAGTGCAATGTTCTTTGTAATGCCCATTTGAATAGTTATCTCAAGTCTACGTAGAATTCATGTGACACCACAGATTTACAGGAGAAAAAATAGTTGTTGCATAGGTGCCAGGCTTCATGTCTCTCTGAGCTATATGCAAAACCTTCACACACCCCATACCACACAGCTGCACACCCACAGTTCTGAAAGGATCCCAGTCTCATGCTTTCTACTGTGCAGCCCTGCTGAAGCAAACCTGTACCACCAGGAACAAGCTGACGTGAAGCCAGCACCCCGCAGCCAAGGCCCACAGTCAGGAGCTGAGCTAGACAGAGTTAGGAAGCCACGGTGAGAAACCTAGATCAGAAACTCAGAGACAAGTAGCTACAAACCAAAACAGAACCACGGAGAAATAGCTGGGGTTGATGCCAGACACAGGCCATGATCAGCAACATGCAGGTACACTGAGTGGAGAGCTGAGAGGTGAAGCTACAAGATCAAAGCACAAACTCAGAAAATCCTGCGAAGAGTTCTATATATGCATCAGCCGCACCTCAGAGACATGGGCCAGCAGAGGAGTTTGTTTCCTAGAGCTTTTGATTGGTGATGGCCAGTCTGAAGGACGTCTTATTAACTTCAGCAAGGCTTTGCTTCCCTATGCTCATTTGCCAAGGCCACATGCCCTCATCTCCTTAGCCTGATGTGTGTTTCCTGGTCTGAGCAGGATTTTGTGGAAGGTGCTACGGTATACACAGCAGAGCAGTGAGAGGAACAGAGAAATGCTGCTCCCCCAAAAAATATATACATGTCCTACAGTTGCTCACTGCATTTCTGCACATATTGCACTGTCTGCAATTAGTTTTTCCCATATTCCAGACTGCAAAATTAAACTACACTATATTCAGAGTATCTATATACAGTTGAGCTTCTCTGTAACACAGGGTAAACTGTGTTCCCCTGCCTCAAGGAATTTACTGAAGTAATGGAGACACATTGGAATATATTTGAAGACAACACTTGGAGTTGTGTGACAACTTCACACTGAATTTCAAAAGGAATGTGGTGCTGGAAAGATGTGCTAGCACCTAGTTTTATGACCAGTGCAATTGCTTCAGTCTCTGACAGATGCAGAAAAAAAAATCTTGAGATGCTGGCCTGCCCCACACAGGAACGATACCAGCAGATTCAGTAATTTTGCTTTCCATGCTATGACTTTAGAAGTACTAACACCTTTTTATTTGTTGTAATAATCCAAGTTTTGTTCATCTTTAGCTCAGAATCTGTATACACTCTCCCAGTTGAAGTATTTCCACAATACTTCTTCTTTTGTCTAAATCTTAATACAGATTCTGCTCTGATTTTTACTTGCTCACCTGTTACATCAGCTACACATAGCAAATCCAATGCCGTTCTTGCTGCTCAGTCATTCTCCTTCCATATGCTAGAGCATATGCAATATTTAACTCATTAACTTTTGAGTCTTCATCACAGA
This sequence comes from Alectura lathami, assembly GCA_013399715.1. Lineage (NCBI taxonomy): Eukaryota > Metazoa > Chordata > Aves > Galliformes > Megapodiidae > Alectura > Alectura lathami. The sequence goes on from VXAV01003960.1 coordinate 26,694, forward strand.
ATCAGATGGTGGATTCTACATCTTGCTGACACCTGCTTGTTCTTTCATAGTTTTTATATAAGATGTATAGATGAAGAAATCTGTTCTGTCCATTCTGTCTCTGAGTTTCAAGACATAGACCTCTCTTCTTTCACAGTAGCTTTCCTTCAAAAATTTTTCCAAGGTTCTCATCTTATCTGAAAAAAGTTTTTAAAGATTAAAGGTCATGTATTATTCTGCTGTCAATAATTTATTTCCAGACTGTCAGGCAATTTTGTGTTTTAATTTTACAGTCCCCTGAAAGACCTTCCACACTCTATGAAGTGAAGGCACTATACTGGCAAAACAAATGACTAACAAAAGGGATATGTCTCTAAGGTTACTGTAATATGAATTATTACACTGTTTACAACTGAACTTTAAAAATATTTTCAGACAGCTCTGGCTTTGGTGACTAAAGCCTTAAGCCTCTTAGTTTTTTACTCCCTCCTTACAGCCAGATGTGATGAGTTTCTAATTCTTGGTGCCATTTTTTTGTCAGTCTGGCCAGAGGCCAGACATATACAGTGAATCCCATTGCATAGAAGCCCTGAGAAAGACTCTTCTATTTCAAGTTCCTCATTCTGATGGCTGAAATAGCTTCAATCAGTCTTGAATAGCTCACTAGGGCAACAGCAGTTCTCTTTGCCCCAGGTAAATCCATAAAGCCAAATGTCACTCACCAGAGGCCTCCAGATGTTTTTGGCAATGATCCACTTGTGGATTTGGAAGAGATGGAACAGAACGGGAACCAGAGATGGAGTTTCTGCCATACCCCCCACTTCCAGCACCCAGTATCTGACTGTACAGAACTAGCACACAGCCCAACCACCCAACTCAAAGTGAGCAGAGATTTGGGGAAATTAAAAGCAGAGTGGTGAACAGGGTCCTAGCACCAAAGTCTCTGGGCTTTGGGCAGGGCAACTCAGAGGTGTTAATCCTCCAGTTCTGAACAAAACACCCCTATTTGCTGTAAGCAGTGAGAAGTTCCCAGCACAATTTCCATCCTGGCTTGCTACTGCTTTTCTAAAACATCTGCATGGGATGATGCCTGAGGCCAAACAGAGAAGTGATGGTTATGTCCCCTTCATCTGCTACTAGCTGTAGCACCACTGTTGCCAAAGCCAGGCTGATGGATCTGACGACTGACTTCAGCAGCGACTTGCTGCTAGAAAACCCAGGCCTTCTCAAAGCTGTAGTCGTAGGAGTTTCACACTCAGGGCAGTTATTCAGGACCAGGTTTCATAGACACAGTGGTGGAAGAGGTATCACAGGCACATGCCTTCTTTAGGTGCAAATCTTATAACAACTTCCAACTAAGTTCTGCATGGCATATTCATCTTTTGGGCCAGATTTCATCATTTTCCTACTCTTACCCTATCATATGTTTACTACTGTTGTATATTTGTCATCAGAAGAATTTTGGCTTAAGGGTCATGTTACATATGAATAAGTCATCAGCAACATACCCTCTTTGTGTCAGTAATACATCTGTATGCTAAACCTCTCTAAGATTCAGACTGTAACAAAATGTGCGTATTGGGAAAATAATGATGCTCGGGTACTATCTACACTTTTTGTGAGTTCTCTAATGCTAACTTATATGAACTGTAAGGAAATGTTAGAAAAGTGTGTCATTATCTAACCACAAATTAAGATAAAGTGAGAGCAGTTCTCCTCAGCCTGTATGTATATTGAAGTCTGAGCCTTCCGTTTAGCCCTGAATAAGGATTTATCTGCCTGAAATATCTGTCTTTTTAGTTAGTCCAATGAAAACTCATCGGTGCCTAAGAATCTTGTCTTGTTTGATGTCTTCAGCAATCATACTGCAAAAACATTACTGCTGGAGCTCCATACAGCCTTGACTGTCTTGCTTGATGTCTTCAGCAATCACACTGCAAAAACATTACTGCTGGAGCTCCATACAGCCTTGAGTATTCAACTGGCAGGCAGGTCTCAAGAGTTCTTTATTCCTGTCAGACACAAACCATTATAGAGCAGCATTATCCAAGAGACAGATCTGCTTGCGGGACATATAAATACTGCTTTTCCTTCCATTGATGTCAATAGGAGCAAGGATTGAGCTATGATATTATGAGATGCTAAGAACTTAAAATACGCTCTGAATGATTTCTATTTTAAGAGCTGTTTTGCCTTGGAGGATGAAAGGTCTGTTCACTTAGTATAAGGAACAAGGCCTGTCTCTGAGATGTGGAAGAACATCTATTCATTCAAAAGCTTAGCTATTTCAGGAATAATCTGTAAATTATTTTAAGAGTTTGTTTAAACTGTTGTTAACTGTATCTGGCAGACTTCTGGCAAATACATTATTGTTTCTTTAGCCTCCCTTATTTCTGCAAGGAAATTTGGGGGGTGGGAGGGGACAGGGCTTGTCACATCTCCTGTTGACACTGTTCTACTTTGTACAAATAATTACACATTCACTGGAACTAGAACTAACACCCCCACCCTCCCCAGGAGAGTTACTGAACCACCAAACTAGAGCATTGTTTTTTCTCTCGCTGGTTAGCTCCATGAATATGTAAGTACATTTTACAAAGTGGGACTGTTCCAGTCAAAGGGGCTGATGGTCAGGTCACTGCTGTGAGGCAGAAATCTAACCTGAATTCTGAGAAGAGAGGAGAGAGAAGGGCAAGGGAGGAGAGGGGAGAGGCCACCAGGTCCCAAGGTGTCCAGTCCCTCAGGTGAGTGTCCCAGCCATGCAGAGTTCAAAGATGTTCAAGCTGGTTACACCCAGCTGATTTTGCAGTTGTTCCACCTTGTATAGGATGCATTAAGATCCCATGAAGTCTCTTCATGACACTAGCATCACCCCACACTCTGCTAGCCTGCATGACCTGGTAGCAGCAGTGCTGCTCAGACCTAGTCCTCTCTGCTTCTGTGAGTTATGAGCAGCAGCACCCCACTCCAGTACTCTGCATCCTGGAGCTTCACACTCCCTCTTAAAAACTATGGATTTAGTTTTTCTCAACACAAGTAGGAATTCAACTTAGATTTTCTGAAGTGTGTGCTGACTTCTTACTACTCTCCAAATGTGATCTTCTCTTTCTTTGTGAATTTACACATCGATATATTTCATTATTTTGACAAGAACTTTCCTAAAAATACATGCTTAGTATTACCTGGAATAGTTTGCAGCAACTGAAATTGAGGTTGGGGATTTTACTTCATCTGGGAAATCAAAAAATATATATAAATCTCGTGAGTGCTAAAAATTTCTCTGCTGTCCAAGATTCAGTCAATTATAAGCCTAAACTAATTAAGAAAATCATTCCCAAAAACATGTTGTTTATCTGTATGGGTTCCACACACTCCGTGATTTCTGTCTTCGCCTAATCAGAGTCGAGGTAGATAATTGCTTTCTGCTTTAATAACCTTGAACTGTAGTTGTTGTCATAGACTGAAAGGCTTCTCTGAAAGATAGGGTAACCTGTGAACACATGGCTGGGATAAACTTCATTTCCATTGAGTTGAAAACATTCAATTCATCCACTGAAGAAATAAGCAAAACCAATGTAACTCTAATGCCCTCTTGCCAGTTTAGGTAGTGATTCAATGATATCTGTTTTCATCTGTTCCCGTGGATACTGAGGGTTTTATAGGAATTATTTTTAACAGTAACTCATTCTTGCAATAATTCAGTAAGCTGTAATCTAGCTGATAGCCAAGCTAACATCACTCACATAGTTAAGATTTGTTTAGTTTCAGAAATCTATATTTCTCCTTTCTCCTTCTTTTTTCTTTTTTCTTTTTTTTTTTTACAAAATTTAACAATTCATTTTTCAACAATCAATCAGATTCAGTATTTTCAGCTGTGTTTTGTACTCCCGAGCTCCTTACAAATATTGAGCTTGCATTCACATTTTGGTGGTGTTCAGACTGACTTCATCTCTTCTGGGGATATGCGTGACTTTAATATGGCCCATGGTCTAACAGGCAGGTTAATATTTTGAGGGTAATTAAAACACAATACAAAACGAAAACAGAGACTGAGATCAGGAGTGGAATGGATTGCTAACCTGTCTGAATGTGAATGATAGGTTTAACTCCTGATTCTCACATTAATACAAAGTATCTGAAGAATTCTGAAATGGAGTCACACTGTCTAAATAAATTCTGAACACTATTAGGATGCAGTGTGATCAAAAATCCAATTCCAATAACTCTGTCTTTGGATCAGACCTCTGATAATTTTTTAATAGCTTAGAGCATTGGGGTCTAAGTCTTGCATTAAAGCTTGGCTGGAAACGTATGCAGGATTCTTCCCCTGCGCAACAGAAAATGTGGAAATGATACTACAGCTATGCATTCACAAATTAATCCAGGGCATGTCAAAGACATAGCAGTGCCTTGGCAGATACACCAAGCTTAGAATCCACTAAGTTTAATTAGATGTATTTGAATTTCCTTTACATTTGAAGATGATAATTGAATAATGGTATTTAAGAAGAGACTCTGAGGTTAGTAATACCAGAAAATGATTAAGAATGTTTAAAAACATAGGTGGAAACCTGAATACAGAAATGTGCTGGGTAGATAGCATAATAATCATTATCTTTGTTGCATTTATAACTCAGTTTCCATATAAAGCTATTCCTCTCATTCCCTTTCAAAAGTCTATATACTAATATCACATGCTTGCAGCCATATCTGTATCCAGGCTACAATTTACAGAAAAGAATTCTGTACTATTTGACACTGTGCAGAACAATTATGGGTGCCCTGCAGTACATCTGGAAATATGGGAGAATGCTGGCTCAGCATACCTCAGGCAAAATGCTACACCTCTTAAAGACTGATAGCATACATAGAACAGGAGCACCAGAGCGTGATTAGTCTTTCACACACACTGAAAGCCGGGAATGACTTTTTGAAGTGGAAAGAGTTGTAGTGGTACAGCTCTCCCACTGTAGAGCAGGTAACAATAGAAATTTAATAAAAACTTACCAATCCTTGTGAAGTTGTTTGATTTTTTTTCAAAGATGTTATGCATCTGCCAGAAAACGTGTGGTAGAGGCAGGTATCCTCAATTCCTTTCCTGCAAGCATGAAGAAGAAACTTGACTGCAGTCTCAAGAATGAGCCCAAAGACTAGGCTTAGAATTCTCCTCCCAAAGCACACTTTCACTGAGTGAGTTAAAGCATTTAAACATAAAGACTCTTTCAAAACAGTCACCTATGTCCACTTCCAAGCTACTGTAAGTATAGTTTCGGAGCACTGAGATTATATGACATTATTACAAAGTACTATCAGACTCAGACTGGTCTTTATTTTGTTTGGTGAATATGGAAAAGTTCTTGAGTGTCTGAGGCTCTTGAAAGGATGAAAACAAGTAACTCCCAGAACACTGGAGGTATAAACTGCTAGTTGATACTGGCCCTGCACCTTTGATTGTAAAAGTACAAGGGGACTCTTGCTGAGGTAGAACTGCACATGTGTTTCACATAATTGTTTCGGTATAACACCAACAGTACTGAAGCATTTTAGATCAAATATTCATCTAACTTCAGCCTCTACTGCTTTTTCAGTTTTTATGTTATTTTATGAAATATTTTCTAAACAAAACTGCTACTTTCAGGAACTCTCTGGACTTGGCTCCTGAAATTTCCATCCATTTTTTATAACTTTTGGCCTTAATGCTTGAGCATTTTACTGGCCTGTAGAATCTTGCCCATAGCAAGAAGCACTGATCCAGTGTTCAAATGTGTTGCTCTGTAATACCATGCTGAAACTGATACTGACAATGACATTTCTTAATATACTAAGTAATGATGATTCTGTGAAAATCATTTCACAGCAACATAATAGAACCCAGATGTGTTTTAAAAAACATAATATTAGGCTAATCTCCAAATTCTGGCCTGGAACGCCTGTGAGAATCTCCCATGGCAGTAATTCAGTATTCAGAAGAAGTAAATGTACCATTGTAATGCACACGGCAGTCAGCTGAGTTCCAGCCGTTGTTTCCAGTGAAATAACTTGGCCCCAGCTCTGCATTCTCTGACCCCCCTACTCTCAGGGGAAGGAGTAATTGCGATTCCCCTGGTCAGGACTGCCCAGCCCTGGCACAATTTACTGTTGCACAGGACCCCTCCTGATTTCTATCAGTGGTGCAACGCCGCCCTTCTTGCCAAAGATGCTACACTCCAAATGTTAATGAGGACAACTGGGGACAAAGCAAAAACAACAAGAGGAATCCAGCATGGCTTCTTGAATTATACGATGCTGTACCTGGCAGAGAATGGCTGTACCAAAATGTCTCCTCCCAAATACTTCTTCAGCTCTCCTGCTCTAACCTGCTTATTGAATAAAGGGTATTTTCCCAGTCCTTGATTTTTGTCTTTGAGGAAGGAAGTCCTTCAGACAGATTTCCCTATTTTATCTCTCAGATGTAACTGTAGATACACTAGAGTTAAGTTAGGACCTCCTATTCCCGTCAAGAAAACAAGCGCAGGAATAATCATAACGTCTGATGGTAATTTCCTTGTAGTCACCCACCTCTTTTTGCATAGACTATTGTATCCTTTGCATGTTGTGTAAAGGGTTCATCCCTCACTGTTCTCTTCCCTTGCAGCTTGTGGTATTTTGGAGAAGAGAGTGAAATTTCTTACCAGTACAAGTAGGAAAACTGTATTTTATCTGGCTAAACTAAAATTGTTTACAACTCTTTTTTCCTAAGAACATTTTATAGTAAATCAATTAGATCAAACTATTCTTCTTTACATGTATAGGCTTAGAATGAAGAGTAATCGAGGGAAATTCAGACAAGCAATGGGAGTACTGTCACTAAATAGTTTCTCATGGGGCTGAGTTCTGATTTCCAATCTGTGTTGCCAATAACAGTAAATTAATTACAATATGTGAACCTGCACCATGAGATTCGGGCCCCAGGTATCAACCGTGCAATTGTGACTGGCAGCATAATGTATTTGATGCTCTTTGCAGATATCTTCATTTTTCAGCAACAGCATTCAGAGGATATGAAAAAAAGAAACTGAATCTGGGTGCCTTAATACAAACCTACTTGTAGAGGGTGTAAAACTTTCTCTTCTTTGAATGCAAGAGAATTAAGCATACACAAAAAATAGGCAGTTTCTTTGCTCATGGTTCCAGTTTTCTTTTTGACAACATTCTTCCTAAGAGCACAGTTTAAACCTGAGAGAAATTTCTCAGGAGAACCGTAGACAGCTCTTCCAACGTCTGACCCTCTGCCCCTGCACATGGCAGTACATGAGAAAGTCTCTTGCTGCAGTTGCATCTTCTGGGAGTTTTCAGATGTGTCTTTCCCTCAGGTCTCCAATGTCTCACCCCCAACTTGAAGGAAAGATGGCTGTGATCACCAGTTCATTAGCACCACCCAGTGTGTCATGTCACACAGCAATGACTCCACACTCTCACTCTCTTCCTTCACATTCAGGTCAGAGCTGAGCTGAAAAGTTTTGAGGGGTGGTGGCTGTACTTTTGGGGACAGAGGGTGCAATTGTGCTATATCCTGTTCAAAATTGCAGTCCTCTCTTCTCCTTCTCCTCTCCTCTGTCAACCACGCTCCACTCTAAGTCTCCAAAAAGTTATTCCTATACATATATGAGCTAGTCTTGCCTTTATATGAGGACAATGGATCTATGGATGACCTTTTCTATTGTTATTATTATTCCTCATAGAAGTAATGCTATTTTATACTCAGGAACAGAACGTCTAATTTGTCTATTTTAGTGACTTCATTTTCTAACTCCTCTCGTATTTCCTTCCTTGAGCACAAGTATAACTAATGGTCTCTTGGTTTTTGTTGTTGTTGTTGTTTTCCTGCATCCACCACAGCAAAGAGAACCTGTTTTGGAATTTTCTTTCGTAATATTAACTACTTGAATACTTGCTGATTTAGATTGCATCAAGCCTGGGGTAATGACCATTGCATAGCCAATCTATCTTTGCTTTTAGTGCTTTCTAGAAAAGAATAGCATGTATGGACCCTTGATGATGCCCTGCCCCATGCTGGGGCTCAGAAACTGCCCTTCAATGACTGATGTGCTTTGCTCTTCTTTGTCTGCTGCTACAAGATTCACTTGTGGGACTGCCTAAGTCACAGGTACCTGCAGGCAATTCAGAATTGCTGCCTTTTTAATTTTATGGCCCTCCACTACAACAACTCCACATCCTTTCTGTACTGGGGGCCCCGGGCCTGGACACAGCACTCCAGGTGAGGCCTTGCAAGGGCAGAGTAGAGGGGGACGATCACCTCCCTCTCCCTGCTGGCCACCCCTCTCTTGATGCAGCCCAGGATGCCATTGGCCTTCCTGGCTGCAAGAGCGCACTGCCGGCTCATGGCCAGCTTTTCATCAATCACAACGCCCAAGTCCTTCTCCGCAGGGCTGCTCTCAAGGAGTTCTTCTCCCAGTCTGTACACACACCTGGGATTGCCCTGACCCAAGTGCAACACCTTGCACTTGGCCTTGTTGAACCTCATCAGGTTCTCGTGGGCCCACTTTTCCAGCCTATCCAGGTCCCTCTGGATGGCATCCCTTCCTTCAGGGCTATCAGTGGTGTAGTGGGCTCTGGAATGTGTCATTGGAAACATCAAAACCATTCTGTAGGTTGGTTCTGTGGTGGAGTATCTGTGTATGAATCTTTCAGGCATCCTACCTGATAGTAGACACACCGGCTAATAATTGTTAGAGCTCTGGTTACAGGAATATTTGCAGTTGAGCAGTAGCTGCCCAATTTATCAATTTTTATATTATGACAAAAACAATTCAACTATTAATAAATCAGCTCCATTCAATTTAACCTGTTCTTACATTGGCAAATAAGCACCTGACTTTGAGAAATAGGAGGTAAAACATTTTAAAAACAGAGTAATTGGATACCAGTTTGAGAAGAAGTAAGTAGAAACTGTAATGTCAGAATTGCCCAAACTGACAAACAGAAGAATCAAAAAATAATTTAGAAAAGCCATACTGAAACATATGCCACATTTATGATTAATACATCACATCTGGTCTCTCTGCTAAGTGACAATATGAATTATGAAGTACTGCAACATATTAAATATGCTATTAATTGAAGTAAAGCCATCAAAAAAAAAAAAAAAAGTTAATTAAGGAATGCTAGCTCAGTACCTAATTTCCTAAGGAGTGGGAATACTGTCAATACTGCATTTGCACTTGCTACCTCAGCATCAACAGAAAGCAATAAAGGGGATGTCTTTGAGTCATTACAGTCATTTTTTTTTCTACAAAGCCAGAAAACATGGTGTCATTTGATAGATGAACTGAGAGTGAAGTTTGAAATATAAAAACAAAGACGACTGGGAATTCCTTCCTAAGGAAGGGTGGAGGCTTAGCAAGTTTTCCAGTAGCAAATCTTGTGTGTTGTTTATTATTATTATTATTATTATTTCTATAAAGTAGCAGATTCAACTAAATATGTAACATGGACAAATCCTTTCCTTACAAACCAAAGCAAATTTAGGAATCCCAGGAACAGGGTGAGCAAGAATCAGCTTAGGTGCTAAGGTTATCAAGAAAATAGGAATATGTTCTCTCTACTGCTCGCAGTCTAGTGCAGTTATGAAAAGGGACAACTTGCAATTCCAGGAAATACCGAAGATCTTTTGGAAGTGAAAATATTAAGATTTTAGCACTTAAGACCACATCAAACAAAATAAAGAGCTGTTGCTGATAGCATTTTTGTAGGTTTAAATTCAAATAGTTACAGAGTCAGGTGGACAGGACTTGTGTAGGAACACTGAGAGCAGAATTAGGTCTTACATGTTTTTGGCACGGTGCAAGGGACTTTACACAGATGACTGTTCACAGAAGAGAGTAGATTTGGTGAGAAGCTGGAGCAAAAAAAAAAAAAAAAAAAAAAAAAAAAAAAAAAAAAAAAAATCAGCATGTAATCTTTTGGGAGGGAGCTTGTTTTCAGCGGGATCAGCAAACCACTCCACTTGCTACACAGCCACATTGTTATTGCATTTGTCACCAGGAAGATGGCTGGGACACACGGTGGGACACAAGAAAGAGCAGAACAACTGGCACCTGATTTGTGCCATCATCTACACTGTTTTCACTGTTTTCAAAGAATATCTCAGTGGCAGAATGCCACTTAGGGTTACATTTCAGGCACAGGTTTCCCATTTCCACTTTAGCAGTTGTTTCACTCGTCAGACATCCATTACGAAATTTGCCTCTTGTTAGCTCTTTTGTACAAAACATCTTTCTCCAATGACAGATAGAGAGAAGTTCTCATGCCTGGATCACCAGCAACACTAACTTAGTCCAGGAGAGCCAGCAACAGCAGCCAATGGGAGAAGGCGGGTCACGGCTGAATGTTTCTGCTAGACCACTACAAGACGCAATGCCACCCCGGGACCGCAGGCATTTATCATCATTACTATGGCTCTAACTTTGTAGTTTAAGTGTTGAATATGTTCTTGCTGCAGATTCATCACTCCTAGCTTCTAGATTTCAGGCCTCAGAGACGCATGTAACCAAAAATAACTTTTTGTTCTACCTTCAGAAGGAAACAAAGAAACTACATTAGGAAAGAAACTTACTTGTGTTGAGACATCAGCTGTCAAAAGTTAGACATCTGTTATGTACATTAATATAGACCCTTTGTGCAACTCCACACTATTTTTGTCACACAACCTATGCATCAATTATGCAAGAATAATACACAAGCCAGTATAATTAAAATTACATGAAAGACTGTATGTCTTTTGGATTTGAGCTTGAAACCCCTCTAACTTAATTTATATACATTCCCTACAAACAGTCCCTACTTGTGTCTTTCACAGTTTTGCCCTGCAAAGACCAGGAATCTAAACGATGCTCATCCAGCAGCTTCCTGACTTCAAAAATGAAGCATCGTCAGTTTATGAATGGGTTTACTTGATTTTCTTGCCTGCAACAGCAGGGGACTGGGCTTGAAGAAGAAGAAAGGTCATGCCCATTTCTGCATTTCTAACAGATTTAATTTTGGTTAATATTCATGTCAATGCTAACCCCTTTATTTACAGGTAACTGCTTAAGGACCTTTTATTTTCCTTCTGCAGCCATCAATGGAAACCAGCCAGAAGTCTGGTTTAGTTCATGGGCAAATTCTTTATAGCAACATCATTTACATTTGGGAAACACAGATTAATTTAGACTGAGTGCCTTATCTGTAGTCTGTAATCTAGGGTTCCTGGAGATGCAGTGCCAAGGAGCGATGCTGCTCTGTTCCTGAGACAACAAAGGCGCAGGCACCCGCTGCACAGGCTGTGTGTGTGTGTGTAGGGCTCTTCCCGCAGCCTGTTCGCTGTGTCAGTTTGTTCATCAGCCCTGAACTTTTCCCTTTCCAGCACAGACCTGTAGGTCTACTTGGGTGATCAAAAACCTATTATCACCTTAACCGTTCAGAAGTTTAAAAGTAGCTTTAGAATGGGTTAATTCTGCAGCAGTCACATGTAAAAAGTCTCTGAACATGAAATCCATTGGAACTAGACAATTGATGGTTTTGCATGGAGGCCAGCACTTCAGTGGATATAAGGCCTGCAATATTTTTGTATTTCTAAATAGATGTTCTTCTCTAGGCCTCAAAAATATTGACAGTCAGAGAGGAGCAGCAGGGAATATACATGGCTGTGGTGTAAGGATTACACAGCCTGCCGTGGTATACACTGACTTCCATATCTAGCAATTTTTCTGAACATTAAACTAGCTTTATAACTAAAACCAGTATACCTAGTGGTTCTGGCTGCTAACTAGGGTCCTGTTGGTCATGGGCTAAGTAAATTTATCATTTTTGGCTAACTTATTTCTCATTTCTGTCATTCCAAATCAGATCGAACTATAGCTGCAAACATTATCTTTGCTCTGACCATCTTAAGATCCACTGTCCCCACAGCCTGCTTTTTGTGGATGGTAACCTTCCTTACTCCAGGTCCTTCACCCAGACTTGCCTAGATGTGTCCCACTGCTTCCTCCAGCCCCATAGGGACATGTGGGGCTGCTCCCTCTGCAGGGCTGCAGGCCAGGCACTTCCACTCTGCTGCTGAGACAAGCATGTCTGTAACAAACCTGAGCTTCTGCAAAACCTGTGCATGCTTCAGCCTCTGCTCTTGTCTTCTTGCCTCCCTGAGCGCAGGAATGCTGCTGGTTCCTCTTACCAGCCATCTTGCAGCCTGCCTCCAAAGATCTGGGGCATCCCAATAGCAGCTGCACCTCCACCACCCAAAACCTCTTGGAAATTCAGCAAGCACAGATCCAGGTTATCCTACTGCTTTCTTCATCCAGCTCTGCAGAAAGGAGAGTACAGGTGTTATATCTGCTAAATTGCAGCATCCTCTTTCTGTTTAATTTTCAGTGTATCTTCTGTAAAACACAGTGCTTCTTTAAAGCCTCAGGAGGGGGATCAGCCTTCTTTGTATTTCGCAAGAATAGGAATGGTAAGTGCTTAACAAGCGATCTGAAAATCAGAGAATAGGTTTATATTCTGCCTTGCTAACAGCAACCACAGAACATTTCACATAACAGAATTTATGTTTAGTTCCTCCAGTCTTTGCTTCATGCAAACTTACTTACCTTCTATGTGGGAAGAAGCACTTAAAGAAAAAGAGGGGCAGGTTTCTCTTCCAACAATCTTTAAAAGGTAAATTATCATGTATTGACATGATAATCTGTCACTATCCATCAGCACTACCAATGTGGTTTCATTAACATTTTTTTTAGAAAATGTTGAGTTTGCTTGTGTTCAGTGAGAATACTGACTTCATATTTCATTTCTTTCTCAAACATCCTTGTTCCAAGACCCACAAACACACAAGCGTTGAGTTCATTACTGTGAGCTGTACCACAGCCTTTTAAAGAGCATCTCACGGCCAGGGCAAAAATGCTACTGAAACAGGTCAGTAATGAAGCATTCAAGGTTTACTTTAGAATTTAAATCAAGAAGATTTTTTTTTAAAGCATGACTGCTTTTCAGCTCTGGGTGAAGCTGCACACACGGTGACACTGCGTGCATGGACGCTCGGCACAACCAGCCCCGTGCCGCCTGAGGACAGAGCGGGGCCGTACCGCGGCTGTGGCGGCGGGGTGCCCGCGGGCCGAGGCTGCAGCACCCCAGGGACA
>VXAV01003960.1:40214-55754 GCA_013399715.1 Alectura lathami
GGGGAGCAGGCGGCGGCTCCTCCGCGGCGCGGCCCCTTGCGAGCGCAGCGCGCGGCGTGATCGGCGCAACGCGAGTCCATCCCGTCCCGCCGCGGGCAGCTCACCCTTGTGTGCTCAGCAGTAACGTCGCGGCTCTGGGCAGGGACGGGGAGGGCTCCCGAACTCCTCAGCCCGGCAGCATCAGGGCATGCCGCTCATCCCCGGGCTGTGGTAGCAGGAGCTGGGCTGCTGGTGGATTGTGTCCCTGGGACACAGGAAACTTCCAGAGACCTGCTTTATTAAAACGTTTGAATTCAGAGCATTGCGGAGTGGAATAATTGGGAATTAGTAATCAATTTTACTATCTAATGGCTTTTTAAAAGTTGCTTTATAACTAGAATAGCAATCTTTTATGATGGATCGCCACCACCATTTTACATATCAAAAAATGGGGAAGGATACCAGACTGTGCAAAGTCTGAGAAGTTACTTCTCTCTGCACGTAAGTTTGTCTGTAGAGTTGCATGTTTTATGCCACTAATGAAATTAGGTAAGTAATGAAGCTTGTTTAAAGTTACTGCTGCTTTTAAGTATTTAAGCTCTGATAAGTTTCAGACGGTCAGTGCCTCTTTATTATTATATAAACAACAAATGAGCATATTTAAAAACTAAGCCCTGTTTTTCCTATTATTCGCAGGCCTACATTTGCATGTGGAGGAGTTGTATCCGGAGAGTCGGGGTTTATTGGGAGTGAAGGATTTCCTGGAGTCTACCCTCCGAACAGCAAATGTACTTGGAAGATCACAGTAAGAATTTTTAATATCACAAAATCAATGCTGAAGACAATGAAGAGCTACTTGTTGTTAATGCCAGTGTTTCATATGGGACAACAGATGCGTACAATAATTAACTCAGTAGCTCAGAGTAGCTCAACTATCTGGAGGGATGCTGTAATATAAGTGATAACAGTGGCTGAAGTGTGCAGTGTAGAACTGACCTTGTCTACTGCCAGAAGGAAATTTTCATTGACTTCCACAGATACACCTTCCATTGTTTTAAAATCAACCCCTTTGAAAGCAAACATTTACCCTTCCAGTCATTACAGAAATCAATAGCTAGACCAGAAGGATTAAAGCACAGCTTTGCAGTGTAGATAATGTAAAGCATCACAAAAAGCAAAATTCATTGGCAAGAAGGCACAGGAGACATTTCAAGCAGAACCAAAAATATCATGAATAGGCTTGCTTGTAGTGTGCTAATAACACTGTTCTACCAGCCAGGACAAACAGAGTATGTCATGCAGCAAAGCAATAAGAAAGTGTTACGTTTATAAATGACCATGCAAAAGCATATGGTATGATTGATATTTTGATGCTGAAATGAGGCTGCAGGGCAGAAACACTGTATTCATGAACAGCAAACACCATTAAGCAACCAGGACTAAACACGTCAGCACTGGCTGTGTCCTTATCCACAGACTGAGAGAGATCTGAATAAAGGATTTTACTTTACCTCACATATGCAGAGTCTTCCAGCATTGCCCACCAAATTCCCCTCCCATTTTTTAGGCACAGTTCACTGACAGCACCTATGACATTCAGGCCTAGAATACGAACTTTACAGAAGAAAACAATATTAAAAAATTGGTCTCTGTGTTAAAGGGATCAGTAAAGACAACCTTAGTTCAAAGACTGCTTACAGGCTAGGTGATGGCTTTTAACTAGGATGTTACAGGATAATTGTCTCCTGCTACCACGGAGATGCTGATGCAAAGCAGGAGACATTGATCTGTTTACAGTGTTCAGCTGAAACAACTCTTGTACCAAATGAGTGGTGTAATTTTAATTGTTTCATCTGAAGGACAGCAGTGAAGCTGCAACAGCTGCTTTCTGCACCTTTGTGTTGCCTTACTATTAGGGCCAAGATAAAGGTTGCCTTTAACCAGTGAGTGGTATTATCCAGAAGAGTACAGTGTAAGATGTAACATACACTTGTAAATGAACTTGCTTCCTGCTGTCTGAAGAGGCTGAGATCACAACAGTCACTGTGGCCCACCGTACAGTCCGAAGAGCAGACACAGATTTCATTTGGACTCATACACACACACCTTAAATAGAAGGAAAAATAATCTGAGTTGATCATCGTAAGTTGGCATGAGATCTCCAAAAGTTCAAAATTGAGTCTGAAGGAAAATAGTCATTTTGGTAACAAGAGCATAAATTTTTTACCATTAAAAAATTCAGACCCCAAATGGAAGCAGCACTGAAGAAGCATTTACTGCTGCATTCTATGGATCTGCCCTTCAGCATCTATTGGAAGTGGATGGAGAGCAGTTGGTTGTATTTAGAGTCCACACAGAGTGGCTTCATTGCAGACTTCAAGCTGCTGTTGCCAACAAGACGTGAGCATCCAGGCTAGCCTTGCACAGTTGCGAGCAGCCTTACCACAAAGCCATAGCAGAGCTGTGTCTGCGCTCAGGTGTCATTGATCATGGGAGGGAGTGTGTGGCTTCCGGCATTTCATCATCATCCTCACTTACTTTGCTGCTGTGCTGCCCTTTGCTCCTGCTCTTCTGACTGATGTATGCCTGCCCTCTGTAGCTCACCCAAGGTCAGAGAAGGGCTGCACATCTGGAGTAGTTCAGGCTTTCTTGTGCCCCACCTCATTCGGCCCCTATCAGGCACTACTGTTCACTATGCCAAGAGGATGTTTTTTCCCTGTGAATTGTGCAGAACACCCTGTCTTTTGGATGTATAGGAAGGATTTAGGGAAGACAGAGACTAGTAAAACTTGCAGGACTCTGTACCCTCTGTAAAAAGAGTGATTTACCAAACCAAGGGAAAGTGACACACTCAAGGATCTGGCTAGCCTGAATTTAAACAACAAAATCCTTTCACCAGATACTGCTGAGGCTCAGAATAGTTTGCAGTAGCACCCAGATAAGAAAGCAAGTTACACTGCCATGAAGAAATATGCTGCAGTTAGTCTGTTAGGCTTCCTCATTTAGCATCTGATCTTGGAAGGTGACTAAGGTTTTTGCCTGTCAGATTTAGCCAAGGGCTGTGAGCACCTTCCTGAAAATCCTCTGCCTAGTGCAGGATCTGACAAGTCTGCAAGACTGGGAGAGACATTGATTCACTTTCCATCTGGGTCACAAGAAGCATGAAGCTGTTGTTTTCCCAACTAGAGGATCTCATCATCCGGAGGAGAAACCCACAGTGAGGCAGTGAAGCTAATTCATTCTTTAGAAGAAAGTAGGTTTAGAAAATGTTATGGGTAATACAGATAAAGCAATTTAGCATTCAGGTATCAGCTGAAATCTTTCCAGCTGGTTTGCCCGAGCTAGAAGAGTCTCTCTAACTCAATTATGGTCCTGTTATTTCAAGAGACTGAGACTTTTTCAGCTGGCTAAGGAAAACAGCTTCTCTATTCTAAGAGCCCTAAGAAGTGTTCAGCACATGCTTGTGGTTATATTACAACCTTGGCAGACTACCCAGCAGCTTTTAGTTGGCTTTGCTAAGAAGTCATTTGTACCGCTATTTCCTTTCCTATAGCTTTATCTAAAATATGTCATATACATTTAATGTTCTGTAATTCTTCTTGGCCATCACCTCACATAAATGTGTCACATAGTCCAAGAATCTGGATCGCTGTCCTGTGTTTTTCTGGCAGACCGTTGTTCTCTTCAAAGTCTAACTATTTTATGTGCAAAAATACCACCGAAGACTGTCAGAGTTATGTAAGGTTATGCTTTTACAGGCCCAAGAGCTGTGTTCCAGCAGGTTTGCTGACAATAAGCAGGTTTTGAAAATGTTACTTATCAGGGAAGTTGGGAATCTGTCCTGGAGAACTGAAATATTTTAAAGCATTTTCTCTACATTTTAAGCATTCATTTTCCCATATAGTTGTGCAACTGCCTGCCAGTAGAGGACAGGTCTCTGCTTATGGTTGTATGGACTGAAAATAAATAGTTTAACAGAATCTGGTGCCAGGAAACTGATACAAATTTTTTAGAAATTGTTCCTTTCTGGCTGGAGAGGATGGAGCTAGGGAACAAGGGACTGGGCAGATGCTGTGCTTCATCCTGGTATGTAATTCCAAATATTGTTCACATTCATTCTCAGCAGAGACAACTAAGATGTTTGGCTTGAAAGTAGCTGATATGTTTTTCTTGCCTACCTGGGACTGCTATGGCAAAACATGCAATCAGCATTTTGGTATTAAACATTTACAATAGAAGTTTATAAACTAGCCAAAATATTTTCTCAGAAGCTTAGTATTTCAGGGTTTTTCACTAACAAATGATTGTTTCCAAAGCAAACAATCTAAAACAGATATTTTGGAAGAATGGATCAGTTTGGGCATCCTCCCAAGAAACTGAAAGAGGCACAATAATGAAAAAGCTTTGTTTTCAGTCAGAACAATAATAGAAAAATAGCTTAATGACTTCAAATAGAAGTGAATTTTGATTAACATTACATTAAATACCTGCAATGAATGACAACTGAAAAAAAATCTAAGGCTCTTATTTTGTGGTAGGTTGTATATATAAAAGAATTGTGTCCTTTCTAAGAAGTTAATAATCTGCATGGATGATTTATGGAAATTATGCTGTAGAACAACTTTCCCTAAAAACTCAAAGAGTGCTTTTTTTCTTTAGCCTCCAATATGAGTAATGCAAGTCCATGAAAAGAAGTAGCGTGCTTCAGATGAGTTCAGTGTCACAATATCTGATCATAAAGAAGTTCAGAGAGTCAAATAAGCAAAGCAAAGGGCAAGTAAGGGTCAGTGACCCCCAGTATGACAAGGAGGGGCAGAAGCTGTGGCTCTGCCATTGCAAGATACCAGCTGGATGGATAAAACAGAAAAATAAGGCACACCCTGCAGGGGAGGCATCACATATTCTTCCTTTGAATCCTCTCCCTTTTTCTTTCTTATGAGCTACAATTTCTTCCAATTCCTCCCCTGAGGTATCCCATCTTCTTACTGCATCAGGCTCAGACTTGTCTCAAACAAAACTGAATCATGCTGGCCTTTGCTTTCTCCCCTGGGCTTCTCATGGAGCAATATTTTAAATGTCCAAGGATAAACATTGGCAGATTTTAACACATTAGCTTTCAACATTTTAAAAAGGAAATGGTAGGAATTAAAGAAAAGCATTGTTTTCCAAAAACGCCTGTATTCAGGGTGGGATTCCTTGGGAGTAGCTGCAAATTGGTGTGACTGTTGCCAGAATGTGGAACTGCCATCATCTGCACTCTTGCATGTCATCTGGTCAGACCACAAACTTTTTATTCATTCAACATGGGAGAACACTTTTGCTTTTTTTGTGAATAAGGACAAATATTATTTTAATAAGTAATGACAGCCATACATAAAGTAATGAAAGTAAGTAGTGCCTGTGATTAAGAGATGTAGTTCAGACATTTATGTCACTCACTTATCTCCCCAAATATAGCTTAATGCAAGCAAGGATTCTTCTGACAACTCAGGTCTGGCACAGGCTTCTTGTTAAACATTGACAACCATGTGGCTAAGTACACCTACGTGGAACAGTCTTGGCCAAGATCAAGTAGACTGAAATAATAGAAGCTAGAGGGAATAAAAACTGTAATGAAATACATAATGTCATGAAGTGCAACAATAACAGTCAATGGTGAAGAGAGAAGGAAGCATACAACCATGCACAGAATTACCCTTACCATGAAACAGAAAACCCAAGACTTGAGTGAACAGCTGGCTGGCAATTCAGAGTTTGGCTGCTTTGCCAGCCTCCTCTGCCTGCCGAGCACAGCTTAGTCCCATGTCCTCGTTCTCGATGCCCCACTTGGTGCAGCGCGAGGGAGTGGAAAGTCTGGAGCAGAACCGAGTGCTGTGAAACAGCGAAAATCCTGTGTCTTACCCCAGAACCAGACCCCTCTCACATTTCAGCTTCCTTCTCCAAACTCTGGAAGGGACCAGGTGTCTTCAGAAAGGAAACTGAAACTGTGGCAGTATTAAAAATCTGATAAGCACCGACAAAACTATTTATTCTAGTGTGATAGAGCAGCTCAACTTTCAGAAACAGAGGAAGGAAAAGGGGAAACTCGTTAAAGACGAGTAAGTTGTAGCAAAACTGCAAGACACAGAAAAAAGTGGTATATATAGTGGGAAATGCTGGACAAAGAGCTTAGCCTGTATTAAACTAAAACTTGATAACTCTTAAAGGTCACCTGGTTCCTGTTGTACAAGTTGTATAAAATTAAAAATAATAAGCATTCCAACTCCCGAAGATTATATGTTATTTTACATACAGCTGTTTATTACTTCTGAAAAAAGAGGCTGCTTTTATTTAACTGCCTAAATCTGACTTGATCTGACTATGTTTACAGCCAGCAGTTTTGTTTGATCACAGAGTTCATAGTATAACCGTAAACAACATTCAGTTCTTCTGACAGGAATCCCAAATTCCTCTTAGATTTTTTTTCTGTTAAAACGGTACATGTCTTAATGCCTCTTGGGGATTCAGACCAGAAGACAAGCGAATGCAATAATATGAGATACAGTTCTGAGATCAGTGATTCAAGCAGTCATATTTCTTTCACAGAGTATCTTACAAGATGTCCATGCATCTGTATTGGCCTTATGCTGAATAAATATACATGTGGGTTATTTTCCCGTACCAGTTACAGGGCTTGCTCATTTCAGTAGCATGACAGTTAAACCTAACATCTGGCTTTAAAGTTTTCTAAAACACAGTCATTGTGCTTTGGAATTTCTGTGTAAGATTAGATGAGTTCTGCGGTTTTTATGTACTACTAGTAGTAGTAACAACATGCGTCAGCACAAGAGAGATGAATGCACTTTTGGAGAGAACTTTGAACAAGGATTAAAGGAAAATATTCTGAAACTATATTCTATATAACAACATAAATGCTGTGGGGCTAGTCAGCCAGCATGTACAAGTGCCCTGGGCACACGCGATCAGTTCATGCAGAAGTCTGCCCTGCAGGATCAGTACTGGCACTGGACATGAAAGCAGCTGCATGAACGAGTGACCTTAACATATTCACAGAACGTTTTTCATTACATTTGGAGCTGTTGCTGCCTTTGTTAGTCTCTTCTGTGGGTTAAGAAGTCACTTCCATCTGATCAGGCATTTTTAACAACTGAGACTCACAAAATTCAAATGTTGTTTGACAATTTCATATAGAAACAGTTTAGATCTAGCTTATGTCAAGCTGGTGTTTTAAAATGAGTCACTGATAAGGAAGGAAAAAAATTCATGAACTCTTAAATGAAGTGGCTTAAATATGGACTTACTGCAGATATATTAAGTGTGTGCTGTATATTTAAAGCAGAAAATAGCAGTGTCTCAGTAAAACTGAATAGCTGCAATTATTTCAATTGGTAACCACTCTACCGGGCTATGAATTGAACAAAAATAATTACACTGTGGTTATCTAAGGTCCCTCTATACTTTAAAATATTATTTCCCTTCTTTCTGTCCTGTTAGATAATATTCAGTGCTTGCCTGTATAGTTTTCACTTCCCAGTGGGCTGCTTATACTCTTAAAAGTTTGCAACTCTACCCATGAAATGTTCTCCTCCTTGTAAGCTATTATTCTGTCTTAATTTATATCCTTTTCAGTACCCTTGCCTTTTTCACAATGTCCACAGATACAGAGTGCAAGATTTACCTTGTCTTTTGTTCCCTCAGATGCTTCAAAAAACAAAACTTTTCTGTATTGAGAACACCCACTAATGGTTCTTTTGAAATCTGCTTATAGTTTTATGTATTCTTTCCAAATATAACTCCTTCACTGCATCCTTCAAGCTAAATGAACCCACTCCAACAGCTGACTATTAGGGTTATACAGCATTAGCTATAAAGTGTCCAGTTTTATTTATAAATGTAAGTTGTGTTCATGAATAAATTAAAAAAACCTCTTTAAGCTATGAAACCTTACAGCACAAATCAGCAAGATAAGAGGGGCCATTTCACTTCCTCAAAATTGTTAACTGCTTGTTTCATATTAAAAAAAAAAAAAAAAATCACTTTCATCTCATCCTCCCAGCCTCACTTGGTGACACGGAGCTGCATGGCTTTCAGCAGAAAGTAAGCAAAACATGCCAGACTGAGCTGGGAGGTGATGGGATGTATCCAACTATCAGCATCTGGCTAGATGTTACTGTGCATCAGGAAGAAGATAATGGCAACTGAGGTGGCCAGAGCTTTATTTTTATGATTGGTCCAACATGATTTTTAAAAACGTTGTTTGGAGTATAGTTGACAAAAAGAGCTTAACTGGCAAGAGGAGAAGGACATGAAAATGTTCGTGCAAATAGTGGGATCATATAGATATGTGCTGTCAGTCATACCTCAGGATATTTTTCTCTCTCTCTCTCTCTCTCTCTCTGCAGGTTCCAGAAGGAAAAGTGGTGGTTCTTTCTTTTAGGTATTTAGACCTGGAAAGTGACAATTTGTGCCGATATGATTTCGTGGATATATACAATGGCCATGCCAATGGACAACGCATCGGCAGGTTCTGTGGTACTGTTAAACCAGGCGCCCTTGTATCCAACAGCAATAAAATGTTGGTGCAGATGACTTCAGATGCTAATACTGCAGGAAGTGGATTCATTGCAAAATTTTCTGCAGCAGAACCACATGAAAGAGGTAACTGACAACTATGCATGTGCAGAAGACAAATATAACTGTACAACTCTATGGAGAGCTACACTAATGCTTAAGAAGATGGGGTGTCAGAGGCACTAGGGGTTATGGTGCTCAATGTATTAATTTACTTGCTTAGCAAACAGCAAAGTATAATTGCTTACCCATAATAGCTAGTTAATCAAAGTAGTAATGAGAAGGACTGATCACTATTTTAAGATTTGCAGAAGGACTGCATCTAGCAGCAGTATGGTAATAGCCTGTCAATAAAATGGCAGATAAAATTCAGCGTAAGTAAATGTTGCAAGTAAGGGAGAAAACATCCTAATTGTGTATACTGCAACAGGCTCTGGATTTGCTATAGTGCTTGGGAAGGAGATCCTAGGCTTAAAATAGATATTTTATGAAAACAATAGTTGAGAATCAATCCAGTGCTCAACAGGTATCAAAAAAAAAAAAATTCCCAGAAACTAAACAGTTTTTTTGAGAATGGTGTAAAGACCAGATCTCTTCATGGATCTCTTCATGCTGGAAAACAGAAGATTGATGGAGTATAGGAGAGGGCCATAAAGTCATGACCAGTGTGGAGAATGCAAATGGGTAACAGTCACAGTCCCTTCTAATACAAAAACCAGACGAGCAAGTGGCTGCAAAGGAAAGAAGATAGTGATTTTTCTCAATGAGCTATCAAGTAGTGGAGTGCTGTGCCACAGGACACTGTGGATTGTAAATTTCACATTGATTTAGAAAAAAAAAATATATATATATATATTAGGGATTACTGAACACAAAGGGTGAGCCTGGGAGATGACAGGGAGGTCATACCACTGGGTTCTTGCCCTGCCAGCTGACTCTTTTAAGGCTTTTGCTATTAGCATGAAACCAGACTAGACAGGTGTTTGGGCTGACGCAGTGATGTGATGGGTAACTTATTAGCTACGCTGGTGTGTTGGTAACTTTTTGAAAGGTGTATTAGACAGCCTTGATGTGGTAGAGTCACTTCAATAAAGGCTCATAATCATAAAAGTAAGGGTTACATACCTGATGTACATTTGTAATTTGGGACTGTGAGGAGCAGATATGGAGGAAAACAACCTGCTCCGCCGTGGGCTCTCCACAGGCCCCGGTTCCCTCAGGAAATGCCGCCAGCTCCGCACAGCTCCCCGGGGCTGTGAGGAACCCTGCTCCAGCGCTGCCTTCGACCCTGGTGTTCACAGGGCTGCATCCTCCTTTCTCTTCCTCTCTATCTGTGGCATTTTCTGCTCTTCCTTAACTGTATTTTCCCTGAATTTCCACCATGCTGCTGGGCCCAGCCTTCCCCTGCGGTGGGGCTGCTGGAGCCACTTCATCTGGCATGGGGGCAGCCGCGGCCTCTCCTCACAGAGGCCCCTTCAGGCCCCTGCTGGTTCCTGGGCACCGTCAGCCATCCCAGCAAAACCGGTGCATTAGCTGGGTCATCCGTGTTGCTTTTGCATTGTACTATGCACGGTGTGCTCTACTTCCAGGCGATCAGTACTGCGGGGGACGACTGGAGAAGCCTTCTGGCTCCTTCCAAACGCCCAACTGGCCGGAGCGAGATTACCCAGCAGGAGTCACGTGCTCCTGGCACATCGTGGCGCCCAAGAACCAGGTAGCGTGCTGCCTTCGTCCCACACCTCCCATCCCCAGCAGCCCGCGTGCACAATGTGCCGCTCACATTGCACTCGCGTAGTAAAAATAGCGCCTGCCTGAAATTTAAAGTCAGGGAGGTGCAAAGAGTGCAGGCCCACCTGCGCTTCAGCTATACTCACCTTTCTCTCTTACGTGGCTCACCTGAGAAAACACAGGAGTTACTAAACATGATCTGTCCTCTTATATATGCTGATACATTCCTCTGTATTACACTTACAGAGCATCTGTGACTGGTGAGGATTTTAAAGATGATATTTTGAAGGCAATTTTGTTAATCAACAAAGCATCATGCAAATTAAGTGAGGGGACGTGATAATCTCAGGACTGGACATGATGATGATGATGATGAATGCTTGGTTTAAGTCTAACACTGTTCCATTTTCAGCTGTACTTCAGTTTGTTATTGAGGTAACCAGGCAGAGCTGGTTGAGCTTATTAAAAGCAGAAATAATGTTATCAATTCTGCTTATAGTACAGGGAATATATTCAGATGCATCTTGCACAGGGATCTTCAATGTACATTTCATAAAGTTTGTCTTATTTTATATTTTGAAGGCTTCATCTCTTAACATGCTTAACTAGCTAGATGCCTTCAGAGCAAACATTTTCATTCGTTAAGACCCAAAGAGATCTGACAGCAGAGAAAGAGGGCTCATTTGCCACTGTTTGCCACACATGGCTAGAACGTGTTGTTCCCTATGCTACAGAGCTAGTCTCAGTCCCAGCTTCACATTTTCTGGTTGTTGCTGAGCCATCTGCTCTGTAACTCGGCAGGAAGTCTGCAATGATTGAGTATCTTTGTCACCTAGTACATTTGGTAGGTTGCTTTTCTTAACTGTCTGTGGCTTTTTATATTACTCTACATGTAAAGAAACTTTTCCTCTTAGTCTTCTGCTTATGATCATAATCCTCTAAACAAAAAAGCTGCCCCAGATAAGTATGTTCTTCAGATCTTTCATACTTTTCAATTTACAAAGATATTTTTCCCTTGAACTGAAGCAATGTAGCAGCTTAGTCTTTCCTATACTCCTCTTTAACCCACTTCCCTTGTTTGCTAGATACAGGTCATTTAACAATCCTCTAGACAAGGTTTTAAAAAGCACTGCCTATCTTTAAAATGCAGATTACTTTGTTTCTTTCCAGCCATCTCTAGATAAGCCTAAAAACTTTTCCCAAGCTAGTAGAGAAGATTTAGGAAACATAATAGAAGTGTAAAAATGAAGGCATTATCCTCTGCCTTTTGAAGATCCCACTCCATAAATCCATACATCCAAGTATATATCTTACATGTGTAGCAACAGTGCTTGCTTGCATGCAAATGAGGCAGAGTTTTGACAGTGACAAAAAGCAATTTTTGATAAAGTAGTGAATAAGCATCACTCTCCACACTCAAATGAAAAGCTGTTCACTCTCATTTGCCAGAGTTTAGGTCGCTTCCCTTTCACAAGCACATGAACAATAAAGCAGAGTTTTACTTCTAATACAACTAATAATTACTTTATTTACTTCAGAAGATGGAGCTCCTCATGCTGATGAAGAGCTTCTGTCATTAAATACTTCTTCATTCGTGCAAAGAGCACTAATGAACCACAGTAAAGTAGTTACGTTGGCCTGCTGCTTTTCTTGCACAAGAAAAA
The DNA here is from genome assembly GCA_013399715.1 of Alectura lathami. NCBI lineage: Eukaryota > Metazoa > Chordata > Aves > Galliformes > Megapodiidae > Alectura > Alectura lathami. The sequence goes on from VXAV01003960.1 coordinate 52,157, forward strand.
ATTCAGCATTTGTTTTCACATGCGTTGCTTCTTTCTATACCATCTTTTTTGAACATAAGGCTATTATTCAGACGAGTACTTCCATTTATAGTGCATTTTTCGTCTTGATGACAAGTTTCTGAAACAAGCCTGTTGCTCATCTCTGAAACCAAGCTGCTGTCCTGCAAGCTTCATTCTCTTTGCCCTAGCTTACTCATACTTTATGGGTAACAAAACGATGCATTATAGGCCTGAGTGGTGTAAAAGCATATCTAGGCAAAACCAACATGTCAGGTGTTAACAGGCTACCTTTATTATGGATATAGAATAAGATCACCTTTACTATGTCAGTTAATTAAATAACATGTAGGTGATGTGCAAATAGCTTTGTACAGTCTTAAAACATGTAATACCATCTTTGTCAGAGGTAGACCTTTAAGGAGAAATCCTGCATACCTACAGTCCACACAATTCAGTACTGTCATTCAAGCCTCATTTGTGCTGTTTATTGGAGGGTGAATAAAATACTGTTATGCTTCATATAAATGAACAAGATACATCTATGTATTACTTCTGTTTGACTTGTATAGTGATGTATTTTCCTTCCTTGTTGCGCATAACTGACAATCATGCTACAGGACTTACTCTCAAACCAGTAAAATCAATTACTGTTTTATTTTCCATTGCTTTTATTTTTTGAGTATAGAAGTCCATAAATTATAAGTCATATTGGAGAAAATGGAATCAGTACTAGAAATAACAGAGTTATACGAGTTCTCAGTTATGACTTGTGAAGCCCCAACATTTATGGAAATTATTAATGGAAACATGATTCCTTTAATTACTTAACTTTCTCTTGGTTTTAGTCTTATTATTTAGTAATTGTCTATTAATATTTTTGTTTCTGACCTTCTTATTTCTGCATCAAGTAAATACAGCTTTTGCAACCACAGAGCAGTGACTCAAACCCCACTCTTAATGAAGTCAAGTGAAACGGCTCTTACCAACTTTACCCTTGCCTTTTCTTTAGCATATCTGGGGTGATGCAGTGGCACTAAAAGCCCTTTTCCTGTGGTTTAGATTTAAGTTAGTTACTTTAAAAGCAGTGTCACACCTACTATTCAGTTTTAACTTGGTCATAAATGTAACCACCAGAAGCTATATTTGCATGTCTTTGGGAACAAAATGTTTTATAGAAAATTAAGGTCATATTTTGACCTATTTGCTGGAGAGAGGTCACATGGATTAAAATATCAACCCACAATCAAGTGGCTTAAGGAACATATGGAAGGCAAAAATCAATTAGTAGTTCATATGAAGAGGTCACTTACTGTAATAATCACTGATAGATTCTGGATATTAAAGCCTTACTACGTAATTTGTACTTCCCCTGCAGCTAATAGAATTAAAATTTGAGAAGTTTGATGTGGAGAGGGACAACTACTGCAGATACGACTATGTTGCAGTGTTTAATGGCGGGGAAATCAACGACGCTAAAAGAATTGGAAAGTATTGTGGAGACAGTCCACCAGCGTAAGTAACTTTCTCTGCTTATGAACTTCATAGCACTGTGTGTTGCTTTGCTAAGAGTTCTGTATTTGCCTTTTGAAAGTTTTTTTTTTTTTTTTCCTCCTTTATATGTAATTTTCTGCCTCCAATTGCACTTCTAGCAGTTGTTAAGATCTTGTCTGTCCCTAGGTTTTCCCCTGGACCTCCATGACTAGCCCTGGTTCCAACCCAAGTTCTGTCTTGTCCCTCAAGACTCATTAGAGCTCTGTCTCATGATTCCAGTACTAATGCTATTGGTATGAGTGTAATACCAATAGTAATGCTAGTTGGACACTAGCATCACTTACTGTGTTTTGATTGTAGACACCAAAGTGCAAAGATCCAACTGAACGCCCTAGACCCTTGGCTCTTTATTCTGACTCATTTTACCCTGAGCCACTCCCATTCTGCTGGTTCCACGGCTGCTCCGTGCCTCTCTGCTCACCACTTCTTCCATCCGTGCTGAGCTGCGTCCCTTCACGGCATGTGGGTACACTGGGTATCACCACAGGATTTCAGCAGCTTTGCCATCAAATTGCTGTCACCACCAGCCTCCCCACCCACGCTGAGAACAGCCCCAACTCTTCCAAACCACCATCTCCCCCCAAATGCCCCCACACCACCCCTCCACCTCTCCTTTACTCCACCCAAGAAACACCCCCCAGCCCAGCCAAAGGTACTGTGATTACACAGGCAGATCTAGCAATAGTAGATCATAATTATTAAAAGTGGATAATTTTTTTTTCATGTGTGTGAGGCTAGTGATTTTTACCTCTTCTTCCACACTGTTCTTCCATTAAACCTCTTAAAACTGATTAGCTTTACAAGATGAAGGGTATATACTTTTTTCCAGAAATACAAGCTATTAAAAAAAAATTCATGAAGGTGTGTAAATAGACTTAAGTCTCAAAAGTGACAGTTTGATTCCCGAGAGCAATTAATTGGTACAGGCGGAGGAGGTGCATGCCTCAGTCTTTCTAGGGATAGTTTGCCCAACTGAGATTTACTGTGAGGTTTTTTGGGTTTTGGTTGGTTGTTTTTCTAAGGTTATGTAGTATGCCCTCAAGGGACAAGAGGGGAGGCAGACATTCTGCAGAACTCTAAAAAGACTTTTCTTTTCCTTGCAGCAGCTACACTTTCTCCTGCTATTTCTGATCATTACCTAATAGCTCTGACAGTGCTAGAATTAAAGAGAGTAAGTTTAGCCCTACAGAAATGCATTAGAAATTTGATAAGGATTTAATTAAGGGTAGAGTTACAGCTGAAATACATTAACTTCAGTTTCCTTCAGCCACTTTAAGCTTTCGTGTTATGCTTTTTTTTTTTTTTTAAAAAAAAAAAAAAAAAGAAAGGAAGTTCCAGTTTGGAAAAGGTGCATCTTTTCAGGCTTCAGGTTCAGTGCAGCCTTCTTGTAGTAAAGTTAAAAACTTAAAAATAAAAAGATTCTAACACTGGAGAGTGTCACTGGTAAAATTGTTCTTTAGGTGCTAGGTAATTCAGGCCATTAAAATGATGCAAGAGTAAATTTTAGCTGTAGTTACACACATAATCACTTCCTTATTTGCAGGAAAAACTTCACTAGCACAAGTAGAATTATCTTTCCATATTGCCTCCAACCCAAAGGCTGTGAGATGGAGGGAGACTGTGCAAGGCAGAGTTAGTATTAACGAGTCCACAAGGCAAGAAGGTGGGTTAGAAACCTTGGACATCCACTTTCACCCTTTTGCCAAATGACATGCAGATATTTTTCCATTTTTGCCTCATGTATGTATTCATATCAGAGTGACTTTGTACTTTAGAGTTTGACCTGGAAACTAAGATGCACTGCTGCTTTGTGGCACTTGGAGTGACTGCAGATGGACTGAATAGGTTTCCACATGGCTAACACATTGCTTTGACCTGAATGTTGTAAGCAACAGTACGTATCAGATAAAATATTACCATCATCTGAGGTAAAGACAGGCTCCCCAAAAGGAATTCTATTGGACACAAGCTTCTCTATTTAGACAGAGTTTAAAAAAAAAAAAAAAAAAAAAAAAAACCCGCAAAAAAAAAAGGGGTTATACAATTT
>VXAV01003961.1:16432-51298 GCA_013399715.1 Alectura lathami
TAATATATATATTTTTTTAATTATGTGAATTTATTTATTTATTTATTTATGTTTATAAAAATAACAGGCATCCTACTTGCTGAAATGGCAAAGGTTATGTCATAAAACAAGAAACAAAATATAAAAAACACCCTGAGCAAGCGAAGAAGCAAATCTGTACTACTCCATCAAAAAATGCAAAACTTCCACTATGCCTATGATGTTACAAATAATTATGTTTTCTTGTTTCCTGTTATAAAAAACTCAATAAAAGTCTCTGCCAATATTCATGTCACATCTGTGACCTTGCCTGGAATACAGGCAGCTCAAAAGCCCTGCTGTTCATGCGTGCTAAGGATAACATGAAAGCTAACTCTTCAGTGTGTAAGCTGCAACATCTTGTGTGAAGAATGGAGGACTTCATCCTGTCATGTTTTTCCTCTTTTTCAAATTTGTTTGCACTTTCTTTTCCTTTTTCCTAATGTTGTTAAACCACAACAACACCATGGCATACCACCCATTAGAAGAGCAGGAACACTGATAAGAATGCAGAAGAGAGACGTCTTTACAGTCTCGTGAAATAAACCTGTTACCAGGTTTATGACCTTCGTTTTACTTTCTCTTTGCTCCAGTTGTAATTTATTTTGTAACCCATCTCAGTGGGATTTCTTCTGGCTTCAAATTGTCAGTATCCAGTTGCCATACAATGTTTTCACTAGTAGATCTTGAAGCATTACAGAAGAGAACACTCGTATTTAACAGCTGGAGAAACTCAAGCACCAAGGTAGAGACCCCCTGACTTTCATAATGACATTGAAAAGAAGAAGAAAATAACATTTTCAGACACAAAAACAATTTGTTCAGGGTAAATGACTTGTTGCATCTGAAAGCTCAATGCACAGCTGAATAGGAGAGTAAGGCATTGGTAAAAGTGGGATAAATGAAGCTAGCTTTAAGGCAACCAAATGACTAATATTAAGAGAAAGAAGCGTGTTGGAAGCTAAGTACTTCAGTACAAAAACTCTGAGGCCAATGAGTGTAAAAAGAGATGACTATTTTGCCCCAGGGTTCCTTTTTGGGGAATAGAGTGAGAAGAAAGAGCATACGCAGCCCTCTCCTTGGTTAATCACTGTACAGACTGGACTTGGAAGTCTGAGTTACTGAAGGTACATCGTTAGCCCCTGACAGTCCTTGTGCAAACAGTGTTTTGTCATCTCTGGTTGGGGACAGAAAAGAAGCACCATCCCAGCTGTCATCAAAAGCAGGTTTCGGTTTGGGTTGCTGTTGGAAACTTCCCAATGCAGAACTACGACTGTTATTCTAGGCTCCTTTCACCATCCATAAGGTGGCAAATGAGTCCTATGTTCTGAAAGAGTAAATATTCCCAAGCCTTATGGTTATTAGAAGAAAGAAGTGTTTTCATATCTACTGTCCCTCATTTTCACGTTTTGTGCATTTTATTTTTTTTTGGTACAACAGAGGTGCATGCAATGAAAATGCCAATTAATACTAAATGAGGTCATGTTCATTATGTTCATTATGAATGATTACTTGCTAAAATGCATTGAATACCACCATTCTAATCCAGTGACTTTTTGTGATGATATGTCCATCTGCTGGTCAATGCTCTGTTGAGCCTGTCCAGGGTGGAAAAATAAAATACACAAAGTACATTTGTTTAGACTCAATGAAACTCTAGTAAAACAATTATTGACTGTGCCTTTGGTCACATTCAAGTAAAAATGTTAGTGATAATCAGGGTGTGGTTATAATTTTCTATGAAATGTTTTTTCATCTTAAGGTAGGTTACTATGTTAAAATGAAAATTGCTCAGGTCTATTTGGCAAATGAAATTTGATGTAAAATTTTTTAATAGTGCTTTCCACCCTCCCAAAATGATTTTTAACATATTTTTCCTTTCATTCTTTTTGTTGCCGTGCAAAACTACAAAAGCTTCTGTGCTCTTAACTGAAACATTCTTCAGATAATTTGCTGGAAAGTAGAATTACTGTAAAATGTATAAACAAATGTGTATCTCTCCTCCGAAATTCTCAAACTGTTTCCTGTAGGAGTATTGTTTTTTTGCTTCTCTGTGTTGCCTCTATTAGGGCTAAATTACACAATCTGTATTTCAGTACTGCTAAGACAAGTTTTGTAAATCTCTCAAGATTTGGTATGTTTCATAAAAGCCTGAATTGTAACAATAATGTAAGAAATGATAGCCTTTTGGACTCATTTTGTATTCAATTTGCAGGATAGTAAAAATCAGTCTATGCTTTTTTATTGAACATTTTTATTATTTGAAAACTTTTCATGTGTGGTTAATATTTCAACAAAGAATTAGTTTTAATAAACTCATTTCAGTCTGACCTGGGCATAATTTATTCATTGCAACAGTGTGAAGAGATTAAATATTTCAGTTATCTATATTTATTGTGTTTCCCGATAAGATGTCTGAAACTTTGGAAGTAATAGGTAGATGGATTCTTACTACTCTTCCTAATCTTAGTTTCCTTTGAGCAAGGAACCAGTGTCAGGCATGAGTATGTCACCTCTTCTATCCAATTTTTAAGTATCTAATTGTGGAAAACACAACTTTGTCTCCTTCCAGAGCATCTGCTTTGCATTGAAGGAAAAAAAAAAAAAAAAAAAAANCAGTCCTTACATTAAATCTCTCAATTTTATGTCAGATGTGGGCTATTTGTCCTCATGCTCAAGGCCCTTGGTTGGCTATCCTCACCTTGCCCCAAATATTTGCTGTTGTAACTCTTAGCTCCAGGCAGACCTTGGTGACTTTATCTACTGCTTACAATCATGTAATCTCTGATACTGCTTCTTACTTGAGGGAGAAGATGACGCTTAAATCGGAACAGCTTTTGTGTTGTTCTCCTTCAAAATCCTTAAAACTCTACTGCTCATGTAAGTCTTGACAAAAGATTAGACAGCTGGAGGTCTGAAACAAGCAGCCTATCGTGCTGACCAGTACTGCATTTTTTGGTACTTTCCCATCTGTCTGTGTCTTCCCATCTGTTGTTTCTCATCTTGTTCTTAGATTTTCAACTGTTCTGAGGAAAAGGTCATCAATTAATTAATGCTGATGCAGTCCAACTACATTGTGCACAATGTAGCCCATTATGAGAGGATACAGTCTGCTAGGGGAATAAATTTAATATTAATAACAACAGCTACCTTGTTAGTAGTGGTACATTGTTTTTTGGCCCTGATTTGTATTACTTGCTTAGGATTAAATAATAATATTTAGCCTAGTTCACGATATATAACATCACTTCTAACTTCAAGTATTAACCAAGAAGCGCATGAAGAAATTTTGTGATGTTTCAAATATTTCTGTTAGAGTTATGTTTTAAAATTTTAAATGTGATTGGCGTACTCCTGTCCCTTAAATGTCTTTGATTCTGTGTTGTCTCAAATGTAGTTTGCTCTTCTGCAAGTACTCAGGATTTCTGTTAAGAATTTCACATTGTCTTTACTTCACTGCAGTTGTAATCTATGCAGTTTCAATGTTTCCCAAGGAGAAGTAATTTAATGAATTCAGCCTTCAGTCTTGTTTGTATTTGTTCATGGGTTTATATTATATAGTCATAATATTTTGGTTGTGTAAGTACGCATATATAAGATTTTTAGATCCAAATCATTTGCAAACTCCTGCTTTTTGCAGAGTAGAAGATGTAGGTGGACTGAATTCATTTTTCAACAGAATTTTTTTATTTAAATGTATGCCATATAAATAAGATTGGTTTTCTGCATATTTTCATATTTCTGGAGTGAATGCTTGGAATGCTCTATAAGGCTGATCTAGGAAATTGGATGTAAAGATAGTGTGTTATTACGAGCATGTGCTTTACATAGATTAGGATGCAATATCCCATTGATTTCATATTATTTTACTTTATTTTCTATGTACCATACCAGATCTTAATGATAAAATGTATGAAAAGTGCTTCAAAGTTTGTTCACAGAAATGAGCACACACAATCTTGTTGATGATCATCGCTATTACTTATGGAAAGATTTCAGCAAACATTTCTTGTCCTTCCACAGAATTCTTGAAGACTGAAATATATGCATTATCCTAGGAACCAGCAAGGAAAGGCATAAAACTATACAAATATAATCTGAGTATATTTTGAATTGCTGCTCTTTTAGTTCTTGAACCTTTAGGAAACTTCACTGTGAACTCTTACCCTGTACATTTAGTTCTGTGCTAGTTGTCAATAATCAAAATTAAAATGCAGACTTGATTCAAGTGTATATTTCTCATCGTGTATGTTTGTATATTGCCTAAAATACTGTCATTAGTATAATGTAAGCCTACCTGTCTAAAATATTTCTTTAATGAGACGCTTTTTCTAAAGCCAGTGTGTGGTATTTTGGCAACTTTTGCTAATGTTTTATACATATTCTGTAAATTCACATTAACATTAATTTAGTTTGCATGCTGGTAGGAATTAAATCTGTAAAATTGAAAGAGCTAGAAGGAAGAAGTGAAGTTACACATTTTATCTGAAGTGATTGACAAAATAATTTACAAAACAAAGAAAGACTATTAGAGTCTAAGGGAGGGCTACAAAGATGGTCAAGGGCATAGGGTGCAAGATGTGTGAGGAGAGGCTGAGGCCCCTTGGTTTGCTCAGCCCAGAGCAGAGGAGGCTGAGGGGAGGCCTCATGGCAGCCTACAGCTCCCTCCCAGGGGAGCGGAGGGGCAGGGGCTGAGCTCTGCTCTCTGGGGACAGCGACAGGGCCCGAGGGAATGGCATGGAGCTGCGTCAGGGGAGGGTCAGGCTAGGGGTTGGGAAAAGGTTCTGCACCAGAGGGGGTGGGCATGGAACAGGCTCCCCAGGGCAGTGGGCACAGCCCCAAGGTGCTGGAGCTCAAGGAGCGTTTGGACACCGCTGTCAGACACGGGGACTGGGTTGTGCTGTGCGGAGCCGGGAGTTTGACTCGATGGTCCGTGGGGGCCCCTTCAAACTCTGGATATTCTCTTCTATGAAATGTAAGATGATATGAGAAAAACTGGAATTGAAGTTATGGAAGAAAAATTTTGGTTTAGTATCTGAAATTGTATCGGCAAGCAGACCATAAAGGTCACCGTTGATTATGTCCCTTTTTAATTACTTTTTCCTGTTGCTCATACTGTTCTCCATAAGAAGTAGAGTTCTCACTGATGTAAGAGTTGTGAATGAACTTATCTTAAAGGAAAATATCAAAAATTCCTGAGACGATTGCCATAATCCCTCTCCTTCTGCTTTGAAATCATGTTTGAGCTTCTAAAGGGGTAGCAGTGTTTTTGGAATCCCTGAAGTCCCACTGAAAGAAGTTTGTGTTTGGTAGACCTTACCTGAGATGTTCTTTCTTCTACATTCCAAGTATACTCTTATAGAAAGTAAACTATATTTTGATAAGGATGTTATTAAGTCAATATATTTACTGCATGTTCATGTCACAAAAAGACAAGTTATAGTTTCGTATGTGCTTCAAGTTGACATAAGCCATTACTGAAAAGTGCAGTCCCCTACCTCGTATTTCCTGTCCCTCCGATGTCTTTTTTTCTTGCAGAAACATTTGTATGGCCATGTAGGGAGCCACATCTGACGACTGTGAAGTTAAATCTAATTTAGGAAAAATGAAATGTGAGTGGTTTAAAGAAGAGTGTTGCTTATCTTGACAGAAAGGGATTCATCTTCACATTGCCTAAAATTCTGATTAGGGCTTTGCCAAATGCAGAGCCAGTGGCTAAAAGACTATTTCACAGTTGAGCAGATGTCCAGCCAATATAAATATTTACAAAGCAGAAGGCAGCAGCCAGCAATGCAGTTGCCACAGGCCGAAATTCCTGATTAAGTTATCCATAAATATGTTCTTAGAAGAAAGGGGAAGGGATTGAGGAAGGACAGTGATAATATCTGGCAACCTCAGAGATCCAAGGAAAGCACATGGATATACAAGTCAGCATCCTTCTCCAGCCCAACAGCTGTTTTCTCTGACTGCAATCTGAGAATACAGAATAGGAAGGAGAATAGTGAGCCTCTAATTCCACAGGTTGAGTAGTAATTTACAGTTTGTTCTATGAATCCTTGGAGGGAGATACATCTGTGGTTGGTTTCTACTATACGAAGGTGGAGTGATTATCTTTTTTTGTCCATTCTGCCTTTATAAAACTTTTGCAAGGGCATTGTCTGCTTTTGATTTTTTTTTTTCCTTGTAATTTATGCCTATGGTAGAGGTGATTTCAAGAAAATAGTTAAGACAGAACAACTTTAAGACGTATGGATACTTGAAACTGAGATTCTCTAGTAGTGACCAGTATGCTGGTGTTGAAAGAATTAAAAAGGCACTTTTCCTTTTAGCTTTAGAGTGAGAGCTGGAAGTGTGGGGTCTGTGTCAAGGAACTTTCTTCCAGTGATCAACAATAAGAGCTTTCTGTCAGCACCAGGTAGGGCAAAGAAGCCCTGAAGTGTTACAAGAGATTCTGAGAATGACATGATAAAATGTCATGGATGTGTTCAGGGCCAGGCTGGATGGGTTCCTGGGCAGTTTGATCTAGTGAGCTAGTGGTTGGCAGCCCTGTCCACAGCAGTGGGGTTGGAACTAGATGATCTCTGAGGTCCCTTCCAACCCAAGCCATTCTATGATTCTATGATTCTATGAAAATATCCTGCTATCCTGCTTTTGTTACTTTTCTCCTGACTCCTTTTTATGGACAGTTGAGAATATTATCCTAAAGAAGCCTTACTAACTTTCAAATCCCTAAATTAATAATTTGAATATGATTTGGTGGAGGTTAATATCGATCAACTATTTCTTTATGCAATAATCTCGCAAGAAAGAACTACAGATTTTAGCTCTTAACTCTGTTAGCCACTGAAAAATACCCAGTCAAAAAATAGCAGACAATATTAGCACACAGAGCTGAGTGCAAACTGATGTGACAGTTTGAAAATTAATGATTCGGATGTATACCAGAAGTTGCTGAGATATTACTGAAATGCAATCAGATTTGGCTGTTCACTGTTGCAAGAAAACACCTGATTTTTAGGAGAGTTTTTCTCATTTGTCATGTATACCAATGCATTCATTTTTGAGTTTTTCTTGAATTGTCAAAGTTATCTTAAGTACCTGCATTTTCAGATTTGGGTCCAAGAAATGACATATCTCAGAACAACTTCACAATTTTCAGATTAAGATATTTAAAAACGAATTTGTGCCCTCTTCATTAATATACTGGAACACAACAAATTGTCTGTGTCAGAATTTCACTGACTCCTATATTTAAGTACTGTCCTGCCTACCATAAAACCAACTCAGGAAGCTAATAAATGGAAAGAGTGTGATTTTGTTATTTGTTCAAAACAAGTTTAGGGTGAAATAGCTAATGAATTCAAGCTGGGCACAGGAGTGTTTATTGCATATCTTCAGTCACTCCAAATAACAAGAGTAGTTTCTTCTATATACATTAGTCTTTTTATATTGCAAATAATTTTAAATACTTAAAATACAGCCTAACTGGAAGTAAACAAGAAAATTCCCTCATTGATTTATTTAACTCATTCTACCATATCCTTTCTAGAAGTTTAACATCAGGTGGCAGTAAATTTGACAGAAAATAATATTTATATGTTGTTGTGTTTGTTTGTTTTGTTTTGTTTTTCTTTGTAGACAGAACACTTACAACATATAGGCACATGGTCCTAATCTGAATTGTTCATTCCCTTCAACTACCACAAAACTGTTCACACACCACCGAGCTTAACACTACTAAAGAGTAATTTCTCCTGTGGGAGCTATGCCCAATACAACCACAATCTCTGCACAGTGCCTTTTAAACCTCCCATGGCAGGTAAGGGGATTTAAATAAATGGCTTCATCAGGTGTGCTGTCACACACTTTCTTGCTATTGAAATATCCACGTGTTCAAACAATAAGTGAACAACCCTAAAATAATCATAATGCGCCTAAACATTAACAAGGAGACTTTCATGTATGGTTCCAACTTTGAAATTTTGTGTTGGGATCTGATTATGTAGAGATGGCACCTGAGCGTGGCAATAGAGAACAGGAATCATCATGGAGACATCTGTATTTCCTGTTAAGTTCTGAATATAGTAAAATGTATCAGAATAATCAAGGAATATATTTTGCCTTCAGCTCATAATTGCCATGATATTATTATTATTTTTAATTTATTGCTGCTTTATTTTCCTACAATGACTCATCGAACACCCCCTTATTACAGATTCTTTATGCTAGCAAAGATGATAGTTATGTCTACGGTGAGGTTTTCTTTAGCACATAGTATTTTCATATATTCCTGCACAAACATTTGGGAACTGAAAGACAGTATCTTTTCACTCCTTCTGCTTTGACTGTTAAATTTCTCTACTTCTAAGATCTTTGATTTTTTTTTTTTTATATTCACACTACAATGAACAAGCTTTCTTAAAATTGTTTATAATTTAAAGTCACAGTTTATGTTGCCTCTGACTTGAATGGGGTCAACATTTTAATCTATTTTTTTTTTTTCTTAAATGGATGCAATTTTGGAAGCAGATTCACAGCTCAGAATCAGCTTGTTGATGAAGCCAAACCAATCTGCATGCCCTGCAGATATGAACTTGACATAGGTCAAATTTACAAAACTATTTTGATAAGATGTGAGTGACCTAAGTGCTGTTTGTCATGTTACAGAAGCCACGCTGAGATTCACAAGACTTTTCTGTGTCAGTCTCGTCTGCAACCCGACTTGCCTGGTTGTCTTAGGTCACATATAATGTAGGTTCTGCTCCAAGTACTGAAGTTGGTTTGTCAACAGTACTGGCCTTTAACACAAGAATTCAGGACTTAAAGCATTAATAAATCAAAGCCTCCCAGATACTAATTCTCTCTTTTGCCTGAGGGAAGTTAGCTCGCTTCTTCCAAATGAAGATATTACCCTGATGGCTCTGGAGTAATTGAAGGTGAAGGGAACCTTCTCTTCAGTTTACTGAAGCTATTGTACTTTGCACTGACTAAAGTCAAGTCTCAGTTGGGTCACAGTATATAGAAGTGTGAGCATTTGGCTACCCGTAGCAATTGGTCACACATCTGAAAGGAAGAAGAAAAATAGGAAAAGCTGAATTTCAAGCCTTCTTCTGAAACATTCTTCATTAATTTATACTAGGCATTCTTTGGATCGGGCTGTTAATCCAAACAATGGTTTGCAGTTTTGTCCCAGATGAGGCCCAAACTGAAAACTGAATTTGTGCTTATTTATTTATTTGTTTGTTTGTTGCTTTAAGTGGTTTGAAACCACACAGCATAAAGACTCCCAAACAAAGTTTTGTTCCACTGAAATTTTTATACTGAAAGCTGTCAAGAGCGCTGTTTGTTAAGAGCATTTAGATGTTTCTCACATTAAATGCTTATTTACTGATATTGTTTGCTTGGGATGTTCATAATTAATAAAATTCATCTATAGGCAAAGGGTCAGATAAGTACCTTGCAGGTGCCAGAGCACTGGCAAAGAGTGCCCAGGGGCTGTGGAGTCGCGTCTCCAGAGATGTTCAGAAGTTACTTGGCCATGGGCCTGGGCACCCTGCTCTGGGTGTCCCTGCTGGAGCAGGGGTTGGGCCAGATGGGCCCAGATCTCCCTGCCAACATCAGCCACCCTGTGGTTCTGTGACTGAGTGCAGCAGTCCTTTTGTGAGCTTGCCTGCCATAAAGCACTATTTCCAGAAATACATGCTCGCACAAGAGATTTCAATAAGATGACAGAGCACAGAAGTTACAGCTGGTAGTTTTAACTTACAGCTCTGGTGGTAAAAGGCAAGCTGAATCTCGTGCTGGTCTCAAGGAATGAGCTGGGTTCTAGGACTAGGATTTTCTCCTTAACAATGGAAATATCAATAACATGCCACAAAAAATGTTGGGTTTGTAGAACTATCTTGTTAGAACTCTTAAAAAAATATTTTTTAAAAATGACATCAAAGTGAAATTAGAGATAAAATATAATCCTTTATCATTTAAGTGTGCTACTAAGTACTCAAAAGTCTGATAATGAAAATGTTCCCATAGTAGCCATAACCTGTCATCAGTTTTCACAGGTGACTTCTCTCTAAGCTTTTAGTTTAGTGTAATAATGTGAATGTAGGTGAAAAGTAATATAAAAACTAGATATGCGAGATGAATGAGTCCATCATAATGTAAGATTTGATAAGGATTTGATGAGTATTTTTTCTATGATAGCGTATTAACTAGGGTTTATTTTACTTAAATTCATAAAATTAAAGCATAAAGCTCAAAATAGTTTATGTTATATTCACTCAGTATAATGTAATTTGAGAAAGTAAGTGAAAAGTTCGCTCAGGGGTATTAACAGGGCTGTGTGCCAGACTGAAGTTCTACATAGCCCCTGCAAAGCAAAGAAGAAAACTGCATTTTGTGCAAAATAATATGCAAATCACATACTGCCAATATTCTCATGCATGCAAAAATTATGAATCAAATTGATAATATTATTGTATTAGATACCTTTTTTTTTTTTTTTTTCTTACAAACATAAAATAAAAATAGCATTTTTTCTCATTGCTCACGTTTCTAAGCCTTCCAAGATAATCAGTCAGTTTAAATGCTGGTGCCCTTCTGTTTTCATTTTTAATGAAATTCATTAAAAACACGGGAGCTGTTTTTGTGTTTTTACAGCCTTATTTTATTAACAGTGCGGCAGTGTATGTAAGACACATCCTCAATAAATATTTAATTTTTTATAATGTATGTGTAAATAAACTTATTTAAATCAGTAAGTTACTTGCTAAAATTTCTTATCTTATGCAAGAATTAGTGCTGTCTGTTGTTATATGAGTTCAAAGGAATCCTTTAAGTAGATTAGGTGATTCATTCAATAGACTGTATATCTAGTAGAACTGGTTTTTAAGTCAATCTGAAGAAACAAAAAAAATTGTTTTCACTAAAATTGCATCATAGAGGAAGTCAGCTTTTTGATTTTTTTTTTTTTAATCCTGCTAGATTTGTTTCTTTAAATAAAAACACAGACAATTTTGTAGTGGGATTTGGTCATGGGATTGATAGGGGGATATACAAGAGACTGATAAAACAAATCCTTTCACTTTTTTCATGTACAAGCATTTTCTGGACCAGCAGTAGAAGACTAATAGAGATTCTTCCTGATTGAGTTCCAGTTACTGCATATTGAACACGTTTAAAGTGTCAGTTACGTTTTGTTGTTCAAAAGATTATTATTATATCAGCTTCTATTATCTGCATGTTACATCCAGCAGTAACTATTGCACTCCACAGCTAATTTTTTCTACTCCTGATGTCAATAAAGAATTTACTAAAATAACTAATCTCAGCAATCTTCGCATATGTTCACAACTTCTGTTCACAACATTCTGCAGTAAAAACAAACTGATTTATAAACAAAGAAATGGTCTTTTAACATTGCAGGAATAAAGTAACTGTGTGAGAAGGAAGTTAATTTGTGAATCTGCCACTGTACTGTAGTAAACTGGGCATGACCTAAAGATGGAGAGGAGAATGAACCAGTCAAGTTAATTGGATTTGCATCTGATTTTCTTTATTTTCAGCATATTTTGTTAATATTTGAGAGAATAAAAGTACAAAAAAAAATCCTTGAAATACAGATAAACAGAATATCATTATTATTACCATGCTTTTAGTTTTTCTAGTGTGGTATTTTTTTCTGTTACAGGAGACAGAGCAAAGAAAACTTCAAATAATTATTCAGATTGCACATTACAGATATCCACAAGCAATTTAGGCTCATCTAAGTTTGTTTGACCTCCAGAAGAACTTGGTTGTGATTTTCTGCCAATGGTTTGCCTTTGTATTTGTCATGTTCTGGAGCTCTGATGCCCAGTTATTGATCTGTAGGGTAGCCAGAAAGGACCTGCTTGATTTTCCATGAATACTTGTAGTAATTGCTTGGAAGTGGTCATTTTGTCAGTCAGTTCTACCAATAAAGCTTGGATTAAATGTCTGCAGAGAGCAATAAAGATAAGGAATAAATACAGTCAAAGTAAATATAATAGCCTTCCTAATAAGAGAATTGTGTTGGAAATGTTCTCCCAAATTTACTAAGACTGGCAAAATATCGCTAGGTGTTTCTGACGGAAAGCATCTGCAGCCACTGTGGTGGGGGTGGTGAGTAAGGCCACGCAAGGGGCGAGCTCACTGCAGCCTGTCTGCAGAAGCCCCTCACCCAGCCTCTGTAATGTTCCCAGCAAAAGCCTTTTGCCAACAGTTGCCACTGGGAACAGTTTTTCCTCTTACAATCCTTATCTATTGATAACAACTGTTACCTAAAGTTATTTCTGAGGACAAGTGAAGATGCTGCGACATCATGCTGAGACAGGAAGACATTTCAGAGTAATAAAGGACAAAGAAGTGGGAAATTCTATGATAGTGTCACCAGCTTGGTGGATGAAGGGAAGGCAGTGGTCTAATCTTGCTGGCCTGCTATACTGTCCCTCACAACATCCTTCTGGGACAAATTATCCAGCTGTGAGATAACCTGGTTCATGTTGCACTGGGTGATGAACAGACTGAAAGGCAGAGCTCAAAGGGTCGTAGTGAATGGGGCTACACGTGGCTTGTGGCTTGTCACTAGCAGTGTTCCCCAGGGCTCAGTTCTAGGACAAGTCCTGTTCAACATTTCTATCAGCCATCTGAATGCAGGAGTGGAATGCATCCTTTGCAAGTTTGCTGATGACACTAACCTGGGAGATGCTGTTGACTCTTGGGAGGGATGAGGACTTGCAGAGGGATCTAGATAGACTGGAGCACTGGGCAATCAGACATGGCATGAAATTCAGCAAAGGAAAATGTCAGGCCTGGGACAGAGCAATGCAGAACACAGGCACATATGGGCCATAAGTGGAGGGCAGCTCAGCAGGAAGGGACCTGGGAGTGCTGGTGGCAGCAGCTCAGCATGAGCCAAACTGGTAGCAGGGCTGGATGCGTGTCCTGGGAGGAGATGCTGTGGACATTGGGCTATTCAGGCTGGAGCAGGGGAGGCCGAGAGGTGACCTCACTGCTCCCTGCAGCTCCCTGAGGAGAGGAAGCAGAGGGAGGTGCAGAGTTCTGCTCCTGGGCACCAAGCGTACAACACGAGGGAACGGCACAAAGCTCTGCCAGGGGAGGGTCAGACTGGGCATTGGGAAACGTTTATTTACCGTGAGGGTGGTCAAACGCTGGAACAGGCTTCCTAGAGAGGTGGTTGATGCCCCATGCCTGTGAGTGCTTAAGAGGCATTTACATAGTGCCCTCGGGGCAATAAGGAGATGCTTTCTGAATTAGGGAGATATCTGAATTTATCTGATGATCCCTAATTCTGAAAATAAAACATATGTCTTCTGAGGATCCTTTGTTTTGTATTTATAAATTCTTTTTGGGTTTTGGCAAGCGGAAAATGTTGTGAGAAAAAAACTCTCCTCCAACAGAACTGTCACTTCTGTTAATAACACACTATTGAGAAAGGAGTGCAGAAGCATATGAAGAATTCTTTCTGAGGGAGTATTTGTTAAGTTTTAAAAAGAGAGGTGTGAGAAAAATGTTTGTATGGATTAAATTCATTGTGAATGTAGGCAATTCAGTGAAGCATACAGAGCTCAGTGCTGCAAGGTACTGAACCTCAGGGCTCTGATCCAAAAAAGCATTTAAATACCTGCTAATATCAAGCACTTGAATAATCTTGTAGCAGGAAATGGAATTTTTCGTATTTTGGAGGTATATATGTGTATTTCAATGCTGTTTTGAATTAGATCCTCAGTACAGTGTAGGTTTGAATCCTGGAGAAGCAAGAGGTAGCAATAAGGAAGTAATTATAAATACACCAACTAGACATCATATCTTGATTCATGAACTTACAGAAAAAAAAAAAATAGGGGGGGGGCAAGAAAAACAGAATTTGAGACTACAGGGTGTTGCCAACAGTAAACTAATTTCTCAGTCATAGAGTATGTTGTTACATTTGAAGAAGCTGTGATTGTAAACTAGACATTGGTGTTAATTATGTTACTGAAAATCAGAGTAACAATGCTGAAATCATTATCTGATTAATTGCTGAGTTTTGTAATCACATGCTGCACAGCCAGAGTGATTCCATGATGTCAGCTGACTCTCTAGATTTAGCATACTCATACAATGGTTTTGAGGTATGAAATGAAATGCCAGATACAATAATAGAAGGCAGGCATCTAAATCTATTTGAGAAGGAGAACATATTTCTGGAAGAGAAGGAGGAGGGAAATTACTGCAGCCATGCGCTAAATATTTGGCATGAACATAAAGAAGTAGAAAATCACTTGAGATTTCCACTCAGAATAAGTGCAAGCCCTGATGGATATTGTCTCTTCTCTTTGGATTTGATTATTTGTGGGTATCTCTAGGTGGACTACAGAAAAGTGACACAGTGTCTTGGGATGCTGTTTAAAACAAAAGAAAAGGGGATTGCTGAGTGCTATTGTTGTTAGATTATTATTTATTTGCTTTTGTGCTTTGCTTTGTTTTGTTTTCCCCCATGTCTCACGTAAAATACTGCCATCTTCTTAGATTCCTTTGAATCAAAGAACTGCACTGTGAAAAAGACACTAGAGTGTTCGTAGTGCTCTTGCATTCTTTATAATTTTAATTGTATTTCTAATTTGTAATTCTGAAAAACGAAATAACAAGCGACACAAAAATCTCCGTGCAACTCTGTCCCAGTAACTCAGGGTTGGGCTGTCATACCCATAGTTTGGTCCAGGCAAAGACAGTAACTGATGCTGGTGGTTCTTGCATAAACTGTAGAGATAAGCTAGGTTTGATAAGACATTTAGATACCTAAAACTGTTTGGACTTTTTCAGAATTCCTAGCAGATACACAACTGAAATCCCACTCTTCATTTTCCTTTAGATGTTTAAACATCTCTGAATTTTTTCTCTTTTGTCTGATCCAATGCCTGTTAAACTCTATAGATATTTCTGAGATCTTTAGATAGTGTCCTAAACTCACAACGTTTATATGATGTCAGCATAGCATTATTTCACAGCTGGAGTTTTGAAATAAGGTTTCAGAAATGAAAATGCTGGTACAGATTTAGTGACAACCATCTGATTCTTCGCTTTCATACTCTGCTCAAGACTTCAAAGCAAAAATAATATCTGGAGAGAATACAGCCTTGATCCCTTTTTCAGTTGCATGAAGCACTGAGCAGTTCCTGCTGATAGGCCATCAGATCGCTCTCTCTACCACTACAGAGTGCATCTTTCCTGATAACTTCATAGCCTTCTTTTCCTTGCCAGCTTGTGCAGTAAGAGATGTACAACTGAATCATGAACTTGCACTGAGGCAAGTCTGGGATAACAACTGACAGTAAGAAGTGCTGTGAAACCACTAACTATAGGAGAAAAAGAAAAAGAAAAAACAAACAGAAAAAAAAAAAGCAGCCTAAAGACTGACAGTAGAGAACAATCTCTCTGTTATTCTTGGATTAATACTCTTTTGCAGTCTGGAGCTTCTGCATAGTTGGCATCTGCAGGGCATGGCATCAGTTCTGAAAATGTAAATTAGAGTTTCAAAAAAAAAATCAATGCCCTTGGAATACTTTTATTTAAGGAAAGGAAATAATTTGCAATTTGTATGGTAGTATTTTCCTAATACTACAAAATCTAATTTCTCATAATAACCTTCTTGGGGTGTAAGGGCAAAATAGCTCAGGGATTTCTGGTGCAGATAATCTGTGAGGATTAAGCACATTTCATTACCTGGATTCTTGAGCAGGCAGTGAATTAATTCTTGAAAACATTTTTAGGTGTGAGGATGTTGACAGTTGAACACACATGTGGGACCAGACCTTCAAGTCATGCACCAGTCTGGTACAGTTCTTTTGACTAAAAGGAAATGCCACCATTTTCTCCCAGCTAAGACTCCGTGACATGTTTTTCTTAATGCTATCTGATCAGTTTTCTGTGTAAACCAATGCTTGTTTAATACTTTTTCTTTCCTGCCTTGTATTAGGGCCCCCACAGAGAACTGTTTCCCCCAAACAAGACCACGAGGAAAGGAAGCACGACAAAGTCTTGGACAAGGGCAGTGAAAGTGGGACTTCCTGTAACGAGTTGTCCACCTCGAGCTGCGACAGCCACTCGGAAGCAAGCACCCCTCAAGAAAATGCCTCTAGCACTCAGCAGTCCACAGCCCACCAGCCAAATACTCTGACTTTGGATCGTCCGTCAAAGAAGGCCCCAGTGCAGTGGATGCCGCCACCAGACAAACGCAGGAACAGTGAGCTCTTTCAAACTCTCATTAGCAAGTCCAGAGAAACAAATCTTTCCAAAAAGAAGGTTTGTGAGAAGCTGAGTGTTGAGGAAGAAATGAGAAAATGCATCCAAGATTTTAAAAAAATCCACATTCCAGATTACTTTCCAGAGCGCAAACGTCCCTGGCAGTCCGAACTCTTACAGAAATATGGGTTATAGTACTCAGCTCATTCATGACGTATCTCTGGGGCATTTGATGTTTATTAAGTTGCCACTTACTGATGTCCTTCTTCTGGCCAGCTCTGCCACCAGAGCTATTCCTGCTGCTTATTTCTTTCTGTGAACAGTGGATGTTGGATAGTACATGGTTTCTTTAAAAATATATATAAAAAGATAGAAACTTAAAAGTACAAAAAGCATCTCATCTAAACCACCTCATAATAGCAAAGAAAAATGTGCATGGTGAAGAAAGATGGTTCTCCAACTGTAGTCAGTTGAGCTTCATTGTCATTTTGGAACGTGTCAAATGAAAATCTCAATCATCAGTTAATGCCTCGTTTTATGTCACAAATATAAATGGCTCAGACTTGGTATGGATGAAGAGAAACAGGGTTGAAAATTTGATTGAACTGGTTGCAGAACTATTTCCCAGTGTTCTTTCAATGTTAATGCAATAAAGCAAATACCTGTTTTGCATGAGCACAATGTTACAGATAAATCACACAAGAACAAGAGGTTGTCTGTTGCTTGGAGAATTATTTGTTTGATACCAAGCCTATAAGCATAAAACCTCTAAGGGACTGAATCTGCTTTGTTCTGGGTCTGTGATTTCTTTGTGTGTACAGTGTTCTGTATGTAAGGATGGTGTAAATATGCCTTATACTGTTTTATTATTGCACCAACAACGTTCATCTATTAGTGCTTGTCAGGATTATTTCTGTGAAATGCAAACTTATGGCAGATTGTGGAAACTGATTTGATGGTCTGAAAGTTTCTGTTATGTTAGTTGCTAAAACTGGAGAAAAATAAAAGAGACTTTGATGTATTTATTAAAAGAACCATCTGGTAGATTTTCTTGGCTGTTGGTATCTCCTCTCTCTTTTTAAAAGAGATTCAAGCAATTTTTTTGTTGTTGTTGTTTAATGTTTTCATACTACTTTGCTGAAAAAAAACCCCTCAAATTCAAACAATAAAACGTGTTTCAGGAGTGAGTGATCAGTGCTTAGGGTAGTGCCGTTTAATCGCAACCACCATACAGGCTTTGCAGAAGGAAGAGAGCTGTGCTAGGAAGCAGAGGGGAATGAACTAAAAAACTGAGTGTTTTCACTAACAGAACTGAAAGCAGTCCAAATCTGACAAGTTCAGAAAAATCATCTTAGAAACAGAGGATTTAAAATATCACAGCAAAGTCCGCTACATTTACAAATGAAACATGAACAGTCAACTCTGACAATCTTGTTTCTCAAACCAGATACAGGAAAATTGATACCTGTCTCGTTATAGGAGCAACAAGGTGTCCGTGGTGCAGACAACCGTAACTGGAACGGGTCAGGACTGTTGGATTCTGCAGGAGAACCGCAGAGTTCTTACAGACAGGACGTTATGACTGGGTGCAAACACACGGTTGCATTTAGGCACATTTAGCAGCATTCAACTCCAGATGCGTTCTTTAGTAGGACTGTACATATGTGTCAGAAGAGGTGTTTTGTTTCTGATGATAATTTTGACTTGTTTAGCTAAAGTAAAAAAGGGCTTCTCGTGTTTCCATTTCCAGGATTATTCCTACTACCTGTATTACTTTTCGGTCTCTAACAGGCCATTTTGATAGAAGCTGAGTGACTTCATTCACTGTTCTTTTTTTTTTTTTTTTAATAAAAATATCTGGAGCTCATTGCTCTTTCCTGTTCAACTAATCAGTTTACTCCAACATGTCATCTTTTGACAACATTTTCATAACGTAAAGTAAGACTGGGAGTTTTTGAACATCTCACACTGAATTTTCTCCTAGCCTTTTGAATCTCTCTTCATAGTGCATCTCACAGGTTATGCTTTTTTCCCCTGCCTTTATATGTTAGACTGTTTCCATTCAGGTTGATAACTTCAAGGTTCAGACAGCATCTTGAACCTTTCCATTTAACCTCACCATTGACTTTGGAGACTTTTTTTTGCGTTAGTTACTCTTAGTGCCCCGGGCAGTAACTACCCATGGTTAGGTATCTGTTTGACCTGTCCATACATTTTAATTTGTCAGTATGGACACTTTTTTATAGGCTTTTATTTTTTATATTTTTTTTTTACCATACTGCCTAAAATTTATCAGAATATGTTATGAGTGATGTATCCCATAAACTACATTGCTGTCACTTAGCAACCTTACTGACATCTTAAGATGAAGAGTTTTGGTGTGGGGTTACACAGTGTACACTGTCCTTTTTTCAGAGTTAAAAATTGGGATGTGTAGTAAGAGAGTGATAGGGAAAAAACAATGGCTCCTGTGAATCCTCCAGTACAAATTCAATAATTCCTGTCACTCTTCATCCAGTTCACCCAGTTACAGCTCCAGCCCATCTATTTGGCTAGTAATTTATAGTTTTCAGATTCCAGGCACCAATAAGGGAGAAAGCAAACTGCAACATTTGGTGGAATGGGGAGTTTGTGGGTGATTAGTATGTGGGACAAGGTTGGTAGGAAATTCCCAGGTGTTCAAAGCGAATTCTCTAATAGGAGCACAAGGCAGTAAGAGCTGAGTTTTTTGATTGCTTCCCTCTGTCTTCTGTTTTTCTTACTTTTCTGTGATGGTTTCTTTTTCCATTTCAGTTTTCATTTTCGCTCTTATCCAGCTATTTACTTTGTTACACACACTGGTCTACCAGCCTTGGGAATCTGTGCCATTCATTGGATTTCAGTGGATGTGGTCAGTACATAAAAATTCCACTCCATACAAAGTTTACAGGATTAAAACACACATGATTCTGCAAAGGAAGGATAGATTCAAATACTGAAATTTTTCAATCTTAAATTAAAAATAAATAAATAAATAATTTTGCTCTTGTTCTTTCAATAGTTCAATATTACTTTTATATTAATTTCAAGTTGTATTAGGGTTATGTTTTACACATAGTAAATTTAATTTTAGTGTCATTAAAGAGCGAGTTGTTTTTAGCCACCAGGTATTATAAATTTTAGATTGAATTTTAGATTCAACTGCTTTGAAAAAAAAATCATTAAAAAGGTAAGAATCGATATAAGATAAAATACTAAAGAGTCATATAGTATGTAAATGAAACATTTCTGGAAGGAATGTCTCATCAGAAAGTTGTATTACAACTTCTCCGAAATGTTTTTCTAAATCAACATGATCCCTTAAATCATTATGTTATTGAGAATGTAACATGTAAAAGCATCTCCCTTTATGTTTTTCTGTCAAGTTCAGTTCCTAATTTTCAGCATGCTCAGCAATGTAGGAAGCTGTATTATCTGTTCTTAAATTGGAACAGATTTACTATTATTACTTTACAAGTAATCTCCTTATTGAGCTAATATTTCACAAGAATAAGGCATTCTATTCTATTCTATTCTATTCTATTCTATTCTATTCTATTCTATTCTATTCTATTCTATTCTATTCTATTCACAGCACCTGGCACAAAAACATTTCATATTGCCCATGTTTACTCACTATAAAAACTAGACAACATGATGGATGTTATATCTGCCTATTTTTATATTCTTTATTGTCCTAACTGAACAGATGGGGAATAGTGGTACATGCAATGGAGTTTACACCTTTAAAATGTGTGAAAAAAGATCATAATCACATGGTGGGCTAATTACTGCTGAGGGATTATTTCTGAGCCCTTCCTCCACTAATCTAAATTTACAAGCCTTGAATTTGATTTTTTAGTTTATCTGCTGAAAGAAAAATCTACCAAACAAATCAGACAAGCACAAGTGTTTAGACAGAAGTCTAGTAGTGTTCATAATATTGTCACTGAGCATATGCCTTGAAATTAATTCTGAGGTATTCTTTGGAATTCACTTCGATTCACTTTGAATGAATTTTAAAAGTATTAAATTTTATTTAACATGCCACTTTGTGTCCACCTTTAAAAATTGGGCTTATGCCAAATCATTTGACTTTCTAATGCTGTCTTGGTTCAAGTAATGATATTCAAAATTACACTTCCTACTGGAGGTGGAAGACTCAATTTAGTATACTTGGTAACAAGAGGGCAATGTTGGGTTCATTCTACGATCCAAGATGCTTGGGAGTGCTCAGAACTTCTCAGGAAGGCTCTAGCTTTTTGCAGCATCACACCACTGGTATGGCTATGAAAATAGCATTCACACTTTACTTCAGCTTGCATGCTGCAGGCCACCAAATCATTTTATTTTCTCCAAGCTCTGTCATCTAGAAGTAATTTTCACCCCATTTCATATTTTCTGCTCTGCCTCTCTCTCCTCCATTGTTATTATGGGCGTTCTTATAGTCACTTTTATTTAGGAGCTTGTCTATTCTTTACTTGAAGTCACCTTACCAAATTCAGAAGGAACTACAGCAAGTTTTGCATTAGAAAATAGTGGAGGAAGCTGAGTACAATGGGCGTATCGCTAGTTTGAAACACCTTAAGCATTGCTGGCAAGAAGATAACATTTCTCATTTCTAGTAATCCCTGCTAGACTGCTAGTTTGGCAGACAAAGTCATGTGCGCATCACTGCATCTTTTTAGCAGTCACTGTCTGGTCATCCAATGAAGCAATCCCTAAAGGCATTAGTCACGGATAAGGAAGAGCCTAATACCGTCAGCATTCAGCTTACTGCCGACAACAAATGCTTTGTGTTGGTGCTGCAGCTGAGACGGCGACCCGAGTTCAGGTACGGTTACACTGGGTTGCACAAAGCAGGTGAGAGCTACTGCTGATGCAGTATGTCTGCTCATGGAGCTGTACCACCTGCTGCAGGCGGTGGTGGGCACCTGCCTCCTCAGAGGCAGTGGAGGACAACTGAAGTGGGACCCTTGGTTCATGCTGCTGGATCAGCACTGCTTGTACTGGAAACAGCTGTCTCGTGGGACCAGATCTCCAAAGCAGGAGAAGGAGATCTAACAGGGCTCCTGCCTCTTCGGAGCCTGGCATCCTTGCACCCCTCAATTACTGGCATTGTACTGTGGAAAATGTGTTGGGGAAAAGAACAAATGGAGAGATTGCAGTGAATGATTAATATAGGGGAATATATATTTGAGAATTTTCTCTTCCCCTGAGGACTCCTCCAGTTTTTGCTGGGTCATCCCTATTCCTCAGATAAAAAGGAAAAGAGAATGAGAAGCAATAAGAGACATGATAGAGGTAGTGGGCATATCTCAGTCTCTGTGTTGTATTGCCCTTTAAAAATCCTATGCTTAGTTAAAATGTTACTTTATCTTCTGTTATGTACAGATAGAGGGAATGTAGAAATAGCGTGATGGGATTGGTCTTGAGATACTAGATTGTACAATCTTTCAGACACATATTGGATGAAATTCTAGTGTTGAGCATGGTAAGCATTTTGATTACAACGCTGTGTAATTCTTAGCAAGCAGTCACCCAATAATAGATGAGTAACAGGAAGAAAATTAAATTAAGATAAAAAAGAAGGGAGATCATAATTGGTAACAAATAATCTTTCCAGATTCTGAAGCAACATTTAATGCTGAAGTGCCAGCACTTTATCTACTATCTACTTAACATGCATGCAATTCATTAAATTAATATTGATCAATTCATAATGTGCCCAACACCTCATGCTAAATTTCTGGCAGGCTGTTTTGTTCATAAATGTATACTGTGACTAAATTCTGACAGCAGGCAACACCTGATGGAATATTTCCATCCCTACTAGATTGCTAGTTTGGCCTGTGATGAAACATGGGAACCATCAACCAATGGCCCTAAAATGCACATTTTTTTCTCTGCTTCTGTCCCTATCCAGGTGAATTGTGTGTTTCATTTGATGTTATTTATCTGTCAAATGTAGTACTAAATTCAATGCAGTACAAGGCAGTCACCAGTGTGTTGGTCCTGAATTACTTTGATTTATACCTTCCTTCATTTAAATTACGTTAGTAAGCTTCTGACATCAGCTACTGAGATGACTGCTGAGTGGCGAAAAGACTGCCATACAGTCAGCCCTGGAGGCCTAGCACAGGGAAATAGGTTTCAGGAAGATAGTGTTAAAAATAATCCTCTGTGCTCTTGTGGATGTGTAACACGGCCTGCAGTGCTTCGCTCTCCAGGCAGGGAGGGATGTGAAGCCCTTGAATTCCCTTGCCCAAGGAAAGCCTGGCTTTACCATCTTACAGGAAAAGCCTAGTCTTTATGAGAAAAGGTGTTGCTCTTTCACACATTTTGATGCTCATGCAGAGTGTCCTCATGGAAAAGCAGTGCCATCCTGGCCCCCCTAAAGAGAAAGAAAGCATGGCTTTTGTTTTTATGACTAGTCACTAAATTATGCAAATAGTTGTCCGGAATTTCCCTGGAGAGTATCTGCTGACAATGGGCTTTAGTTCATCTCATCAAATGTGTTCTTCTTACTTTCCTTGAACATCCTCCAACTGTTCAATACTCTTTGGGGAAATAGGTACCACAGATGTACATGTTCTCATTTTAGTCAATAATGGAAGGACAGAGGTAGAAAAAAGATGATTCCCTTCCTGCGCTGTAAAAGGTTGGTCCCATTTATAGAATCCACTATTTTATGGTCTTTTTTTACTGCTTTTTTTATATTGCAAACTTATATCTTGCCTGAAGTTTGGTCTGAATCAAGTATTTTCTTTCTTTCTGTCTTTCTCTCCTTCTCTCTTTCTCTCTCTCTTTCTTTCTCTCTACCTCTGTCTTTTAGTTGTATTCCTGGTTACTTCAGCCCCCTGTGAATGCACGGCACTGATTTTCAATTATTTCTGATCACATCACTTTCTTTAAAAAGTAAGATGCAGTTTACCTTTCTCTGTGTTTCTAATTATTCGTATCATTTTTTTAATCCTGTATTTTATGAACATCCCACTTTCTTTATCTTAGATAATTAGAGAAGATGGCAAATAAAAATATGTGAGAGATTTTTTAAGGCACACAGGTGAGAAAGCCTCAATTCCCTGTGGCTTTCACTGAGACTTGGATACCTAACTCTTTTTTTTCTACCTCTGAAAAACTCCTGTTATGTCTGCAGTGATCCCTGTGCCATTCCCCTCATCTCAGTAGGACCTATCAATCATCTTTAACTGCAGCTTCACACTTCCACTCCAAGACTATTTGAGTAATTGTACAAGTAAGGTTTCTTAACATTGACATGATTATATCCTCCCATTCTCTTCATCCACTAATTCCATAGTGCTTACTAAAAGGAATAATCAAGTTTGTCTGGCAAGAGCTGAGTTTTAATACTCCTTGTGAGCCTGTCTCATTCTCACACTGCAGTAAACAGCAATTGCCTGAGCCAGCCTGTGATAGGCATCTCAGTAGGAGGGAAGCCATGGTGCTGCTCTGTGGGGAACAGAAATGAGAACTCTTATGCAGACAAGCTACCAATACATTGGATGTACATCAGTGTTTCTAAAAACCCACAGAAATTTTTTGAAGGTTTCAGTGTTCCTTTGTAGGTCTACACCCAGTGAAGCTGCTGTGGGGAGGGAAGAGAGGCAAAATAAAGCAAGAACAAGACAAAAAAAATATTCTGCATGCCTTTGCTTTTAAAGTGATTTGAATGCTTTTCTCCAGCCACCAAGTACCTGGGAAGCAGAGAGATCTTTAGGTCCTTTGAATTTACCCTTCCCGTATGATTACCTTCTGTGCTGATGGGCTGGAGCCCCCTGTTTACTGAACAGTTCCTGGCTGCTGCTCAGGAGCTGAGATTCTGCCTGACTTCTGAGTAGCCACCACAGACCTCATCTCCCTAAAATCTTCAAGTAATTTCTTAGATTATGCCTCTAATACTAGTGGAGAAGTCATAGACATAACTACCCACAAGAATTACACTCTTGGATGTGTGCCATATTCCCATAATAAGTTGTGGCTTCGTACCTCAGAAAAACTGCAAAATTATGCAGAACCCATATCTAGAATTATCGTATCTTGTTCTTACTGTAAGTGTAAAAGGGTTGCGTTCAGCTGGTATGTGACCAGAGTTGGAAGCTGTACACATGCTTGTGCAATTATCTGCTTGGTGCTTCCTCCCACTTCCAAAGACATGTTATTTATTTTTCCTCTTCCCTGCTGGCACCTCATTCACTCAATGTTATTCAGTAGGAATTATTATTGATGCAGTAGGTGTGTGCTAATTTATTTAATAACCCAGAATGCCTGCCACGACACATTCATTTTTTATTTATTTTGCATGAGATACATGGTTAGTGCTTTACAGCTAAGCATAAAGACTGGTCTCCTGTCTTAAAACAATTGAAAATGACAAAACAGGAACTGGGACAGCTGAAATGAATATAGCATAAAGGCAGTGGGATTGTTTTTTCCATGTCATTTCCATTAGTATTCCCTAGAGTGTTTCTTTAAACTTTATTTCGATGGGGAGTACAATCACAATCTCTTCATAACTCTTTCATTTGTAAATCAATGAAAATCCCTGTCAGTTAAGTTATGCCAGCTGTGTGATGAACTGACTTAGAAATCACATCATATGAACACAAAGTAGAGGGAAAAAGCCTTACTTACAACCTATCCCAGTACCAAACATTCTGGCTGGTGTGTGATATCTGAAAATTTTTTTCTTGTGTCACTAAGCAGAAAAGCTCATGAAAGGTTGAAGGCAGTTTCTAATGATAGCTGGAAGAGCATTATGTTCTTTAAAAGTCTAGAAAAACAATTACAATTTGAACATTTAACAGTTTTGCAAGTTCAACCACCAGGAAAAACAGAGACCCACACCATTCCAGAGACCTAGCGTAGGGTCTCTCGATCCTGATGCCACATAGCTGAGTTCTCCACTCACCTGGGCATCTTTCTGCTCCCTTGTGTATAGGATACTCCACCTTTCTCAAAGCAACCCCGAAAATGGGCTGCTTAGCCTCTGTGGAAGGCACTTGTCCAAAACAGTTGTCTTGGTCCACCATTACCTTTAACTGTTGCAATACTTACATTTGCAAGTCTGCTTAAATTATTCAAGCACAATGCTGAATGGTGGAAAAGAGCTGTATTCTCCTCCTTGCAGAATATCCCTTTCTGTACCTTCTCTCTCTGCTGTTTTGTGTACAATCCAGGTGAGAAAACAATCTGCTTTTCTAAATATATATCTATATACATACACTTTTTTTTTTTTTTTTTTTTTTTTTTTTAAGAGAGGAATTTATTTCTAACAGTTGGGGTATTTGCTGGCAGAGGCACAATATATTCTCTGCAAGCCATGATCAGCACATTCCTATTTTCTTCCTTCTTTTTTAGGCTCTAATTCCTGGACTGCACAGCAGAGCCTTGTAACTAAAAGCTTCGCTCCCCCTGGGATTCTCATTTTATTGGGAGAAAGAGTGACTATTTCTACTCTCCTGTTAACCTAAGCCTTAACCTTCTTCTATATCTCCAATGTCTTATACAGCTGAACAGTGCCAACTGCATAGCCTGCAAATTCAGCATGGAATTTGGGTTATTTTGTTTATTGGTTTGTAATTTCTTTTCATTCTGTAAGCTTTCTTCTGGAGACAGCAGCTGCAGATCTGGGCCTGCAGCCAACTTTGTCTCTCCTTGAATAAAAATAAGACTGAGCTTGTGCGGTGTGCAGGAAGCGCAGCGGAAAATTGCACAGCTCACTTATACCAACTATGCGACACTTGTGCAGGCTGCAGTGAGCTGGCTTGGTGCTGCCCAGAGGAGGATCCTTGAGCAAGTGCTGCACGGACAGTCAGGCACCTGCAGAAAGGAGGCTTCTGGCCAAGCAGAGCCCGGGGAGTGATGCTGATGAGCTGATCTCAGCTTCTCCCAAGCACGCAGTGCAGAAGTGCTGTCCTGGCATCACCATTGGAAAGTGGTCCTGGGGGTCCTGGAAAGAAGCTGAAGCAAGTGGGATGTGCTCAGTCAGCATGGCTATTGTAGGCTGAAGTGGAGAGTCAGCAGTGAATCTGCTGTGAGGAAGCCATCAGAAGCACTGGGGTGTTTGGGAGAGGTTGTGAGAGAGACTTGAGGTTAAAGTTAGGGACATTAAAATAAACAGTGACTGCTCCAACAGTATGGGTGAAATAGGAAACAAAATACAATCCCTTCCTTCTCCCTTGCAAGCCACAGAGGGCAGGAACTTGCCTCCAGAGGGAAATTGAGTCCCCAGGCAGACCTACACTTCCCCTCTCCTTAGCCATATGCTGATGGGCCTTTCTTCATCAGCTGCCCTTTGAATGATTGCTTAGCAGCAGAGTTGCATATGGGATGTGGTTCTGTGATGGTGATTGAGCACTCAGCTTTGTCACAACTACCTGAGCCACCCCTGGTAGCACAACAAATGCCTTCCTTGCTTGTTATAGAGAAATCAGTCTTTCTGAGAAATCTGGAACAGCAAGGGGGTTTCAGGAAGTGGCAGATGTGGCTGCCCAGATGTTCTACTGGATGAACTGGGGACTGTTGCTGGGTACAAGCCCTGGGATGTAACCATGTGTTGTGTACTCAGGCTGGAGGAGTTTTGGTAGTAACGTGATGATGAATGAGCAGTTACCTGGAGGGTTAGGCTGCAGATGAGGTACAGTTTAAAAAAACGTCTGGGATGCTCAGAGTGTAAATGAGCCCCCACTCAGGGGCTGATGTCCTGGCTTCTCCATCCTGAAACCCAGGGAAAGGCCCCATGCCCAACCATGGGGTTGGGGCTACCCCCGGCTGCCCCCTGGTTGCCCTGGTCCTGGCTGAGGAGGGTGGGGTGGCCCTGGCTTCCTCCCTCCACCAGGTATCTGACAGTGTATATGGGTACAGGAGCTGTTCAACAGGTTCTGTTTTTGAAGAGGAACAATTAGGCTGGAATACTGATATAGTAGTGTAAAGAAAAAGTACCAAATATTCAGGAACAGCAATAATGCAATGTCATATTGCAATTTTGTTGATTAAAAATAATCTATTTGCTGGAATTTTATTGTATTTTTCATGTCAAGGAATAGAAGCTATGCAAATACCTGCCTTGAACAGGTCTGCTCACTGTTTATCTCTCCTTCCTTGCATTCTAAAGAGCTCATAATAATTTGATCCAGAACTAAAAGGTTATGTGAGTATACTAATACAGGACAGGAATGAAGCTGTTACTTTCTGGATCAGAAGCAATCACCCACAAAATACAGCTCTCCTTCCAGACCAGAGAAGTCCTGAGGATGATGAACTGTCAGCCTGCTTCTGCAAATAACTGTTTGTCAGAGAAACAAAAAATAACCCCATTCTCTGCCCCCCCCACCAGCTCCCACCCCAATCTCTTCAATTTATAAAACTGCTAAGGCTGGCTTTTAAAAACAGTGAAGCTGGTGGAAGAAAACATATGAACCTTAAAAAGACTTGTCAACAGGGAGAGAGTTAGGCATGTCCCTAGGGATACTGAGAAAAGATCTCTTCCTATAGTGATATATAATATATCAAACAAAAGATTGTGTGTGTATGTATATATATATATATAAAAAAAACGGAACTGGTTCTAAATCTTAGAACAAACATTTTGCATTCATTGCCTATCGCCTCTCTACTGACAAAACCTTAGATCTTTCCTTATTTAGATACTATCAAAAAAATGTCTATTATATCAGTAGAGAAGTGTCTTTAAAACTGGAGACAGTGCATCTTACAACCCTATGAAGCCTCTTTTACTGTCATTTTTTGTGAAGAGCCTTGGTGCAAATGAGAATCTGGCACATTCCTTTTTATGCATACTGCCATTTATTAGCAGATTAAGATAGGAGAAGATGACTCCTTTTGATGCATAGTGTAGAGGATAATTAATTAGAGCTGTAATTCAGCAGAAAAGTGTTAAATTTAAACTTCAGAAAAAATTATAAAACTTAATGAATTGACCTGGAAAGTCCTGAAATTTCTAGCAACTTACTTAATTGCCCTAAATGAAATGACCTAAAACCACGAATGGAGACTAAAAAATCAAATTGGTTGACCTAACCTGTGAGCAAGCAGTAAACAGCGAATTGAGGTGGAATTAGCAATACTCTAAGGAGAAGAGAAAGCACCTATTTATGAAAACACAAATCATTTATATAATGTAATTCCTTGCCCATAAAGATTACTATTATGAATGTGTTTCCATTCATTTCTAGGAACACCCTCAGGCTTCAGTAAGGGGACTTCAAATAATATTTTGAATGAAAGAATTCCCAATATGAGCATTTAAAGCAGGACATGACGACTGGGTAGCTTGCTTTCTGCTGCTCTGTTTTGCTCACCAAACTCCTGTCTGCTTTGTGCTGTGAGTGCCCAGCAAGCAGCTGTTAACTTGCCAGATGTGTGAAGACTTGGGCTGATGAACATGCTCTATATGCAGTATCTGTACTCTTCAGATGTTAATGTTTTCCTGAGATATTTAGCAGAGTTCCCTAACACTTACACTATATCTATAAAATCAGTGAAAATGGCAGGGACGTTTAGCTTAATGGACTATGAAGTTGGTACAGCTGAACCTGAGGGCACATGCAGGATTCTTACACATCATTTGTAGAAATAACATAAAAATATTGAAAGAGAACCACAAATATAAGAGTAAAAATGAAATTCTTCAGTTTAGCTGTTGACTCTCCACTCTTTGTACAGATTCTGACTGATGGCAGAATGGAATTTGGGCCAGCGTGTAAGAAGCGTAGCAGACTTAATCATGCCATATGTTTGCTTATTTTACCAATTCCTCCACCACATATGTCTAGGGCATGATGTTCAGGCCATCCAGGAGCCGAAGGCAGCTGCCTCCACATCATGTCTGTGAGTGCCGTTCACAGTGGTTCTGACATAACGTCTTGATTTAATCCCTGCCCTTCCAACACAAGGCGTCCTGTGGCCAGCCATGCCCCACGCTGGGATGCTCTGCCACCTGAAGCATTTGGGTGTAGTTACTGAAATCATTTTTGGCAGCTGTTTCCTCACACACTTATCAAAAGGAAGATGAGTGCACACACCCCAGATGCCAGAGTTTTCCCTTTTCATTGCTTTCTCGTTCTGCTGAAATCATGCAATGTGTTCATCGCAGTGGCGGGTAATGCCAAATGGCGTAAGATAATTTGCACTACAGGAATAAAGCAGTATGCAAATCTAAGGGATTTGAGAAGCTACTCAGAGACTCAGGTGGCTTTATTCAATCACAGCTAAAGCCAACAGCCCCTGAAATGCTGCTAGGTAGGTATCTGTGTCTTTTGAGGTAGAAACACTGTAAAAGCTTTGAATCAGTGCTGAAGTTCTAGGCAAGTTTCAGTGTTTGTCAAAATCAGAAAGTCATCCACCTAATTAGGGATTGATTTTATACTTATATTTCCCCTTCATTATTATGCACTGCAAGAGTGTACTACAAACATTAGTATCCCATTACTGGTTCATAATGTGGTGCTATTACTCTGTCCTGGCTCAAATTACCACTGTAATGGCTACTGGCTTCCCATAACCAACCCAATGTGAGATTTCACAAGGGAGACACAGTTTATTTGAGGCACCACTATAAAAGTCTCATAATATGCATAAAAGTCTGAATTGTGCATAAAAGCTCGAACATCTCCTGAATGCAAAGCCTCTGCACTCTCTGCAACAGATGTTTTCTTTCATGCTGCCCAGAAAGAATATAGCTTTGTAACGGAGATCAAACAGCAAGGTAAAATTCATAGGTAAAAGGCAGCAAAAGCAAAAGCCAAATGACAAAAGCCAAAAAGCCAAAAGGCCAAAAGACCAAACGACAGTTTGTTGCGCAGTTGTTTTGATTATATATCCTCCCGAAGTGACCACGTGGTCTACCAAGATAAAGTGCTCAGTTACAACTGAGTGCTTTGAAAGTACGCCCCCTAGCTACCACATTTGATTGGTGCCCAACTGACCAACCCCGTTGTTCTTCAGTAGCATCTTGCAGTTGTTTTCCAAAATATGACTTCCTTATCTTGCTGTGCAGGAATGTCCTTGAGAAAGCTGGACTGTTCACAAGCTTGAGTTGCTCACATGTCCATTGCTCTGTAAGAAATGCTCTGCAACAGCTTGGGAATTGTGTTAGCACAAATATCTGTCATCGTCTCCATGAACCTTTGTTGGTGCCACTTGCAGCATCTACATCCCTCCCACGCTGTCTTCAAAGTGCCAAGACATGTTGGTGTCATCTTCTACAGAGCTGTGCCCTGCCCTCCTGCCACGCTGCTGGTCAGTGTGATTCCAGCTACCTGTTGCTGCAGCACCACTGCAGTTTGACTTGGTTCCCCGATACACAAAATTTCTCATCTGTCTGCTTGCCATGTCTTGGTGTTCCCTCCTCATGAGTTTTCACATCAGCCCTTCCGACAGACATGTTCTGCCAAATAAATACCACCTGCACTCCCTTCCACATCCAGACCCTTCAAGGTTATCACTATTTATTTATTGCTATCTTTGGATTTTTTTTAAAAAGGCTTTAATTCTCCATTCCTATTTTTCTCTATTTACAGTTGCCATCGTGTATTGACTAAAGTTTCATTGAATAAACTTTGAAATATATCCTTAGGAGTAAGCTATATTTTAAAACAAAAGATAACATATCACTCCAACAGAGACGCGCAATTCAGACTACCTCTTCTTTCACATGCAAATTATTTATGCATATGTAAAATGTAGACAACTACCCAATATATCAGAGAAAATTCTCCATTTAATTTTTCTTTCATCTCTCTCCCCCTGTGATCTGCACCTCACACTCAATAATTCTTTTCCTCTCACATCATATGCCCTTTCAGATTTATTTTCTATGATTTTAAATGAAAGAGGCAGTCTATTTTTAAAAAATCCATGCATGATTTTTCATGTTTGTTGACACAAGAGCATACAGCATTTTTTATTTTACTTTTCAGAAAACTAGTTCTCCCTGTAAATAATTAAATTCCACTTCTTAGCCATCTATCATATTAGCAAAGCTTACATTCTTCACAGCATTAAAGAATAGCTTTTCCATTCACAGCAGTAACCTGTAGTCAGAAGTTCTCTACTTACTACTTGTATAGTTATAAATAAGGATAGATTGGTAAGTGTGACATTAAAAGTCAATAGTAAGGAGTGGGGACAGTTGCTGCTAGTTTCACTGACAATAAGGTCCTAAACTTTGACTTGAAGTTGGACTGTGGACACGTGAGTGAGGGTGTGTAAATCATGGGCACGTGTAAAGCCGGAGCAAGTGCTCTATAGCAGCTGCTTACAGATGAGGCGCCTGTGCGTGTGTCAGGGTAAGAAGCTGGATAGTGAAGTGATTTGTCCTATCACAGAGGTGAGCTGGACATTCCTGGGAAGAAGCAAAAGTAAGGCTAGGAGCCGTATGGTGTTCAATAGTCTTTACAACTTAGCACTATTTTTGGAGCCTACTAATACAAGTAGCGTGATTCATTTCTTAGAGATGGAGATTCAATTGCTCTTGAATTTGAATATAATGAAACACAAAGCATTGTCTTAGTAAAAATATGTTATTGTTTTACAAAAACTTTGAGCTAGAATCACAGAATTAAATTGTATTTCTGATGAAGTGGAACATATTAATGTTAGAAATAATCTAAGTTTTGTAGGTCTTTAAAGGAGCCTCTAGAAGGAAACAAAATGATTGAGGGTTATGTTTGTTTATTTGTAAATTGTAACTACCAGTCATTAATGACTCAGATTCAATCTGATTAATGGACCATTGTCTTTGCAAATTTGTTTTCTGTACTGTAAGGAAGAATTGTAATAAGGATTATTAAACAGAACCAGCTGTCTTAACAAACTAAACAAACTTTCTACCAATTCTGATTAAACAAATTATAGTGATCAGAACAAGCAAAAAAAAAAAAAAAAAGTCAATTTAGCAGTAGACTACAGTTTCAAACTAAGAAATTTAAAACTGAAATCTAAGATCTAACCATCATATGTGACCCAGAGATCCTAGGACCTCTATGTCTGTCTAATTACAAATTTAGCCAAATACCTGTAAAGTTAAATTTCTTGCAGCCAGTTGAAATCAGCAAGGATAGTCACAGTAATTTGGATAAGTTTTAGATCAGGTCTTTATCTTCTCGTGAAACTTGGCTGAGCTAACAAGTACAGGGGAAACAACAGTTTTAAACCGGAGAGCCCTAGCTCCACTTTAACAATAACTTGCAACACAAAGCTGGCTGAATTTTGATCTTTATTAATTCTCTTCTTAGTAAGCCATATGGAGGGAAACTGGTGTCCTGATTTGATATGACAGTATTGAGGTTGTCTTTCCTCTCCAGAACTTAAACCTTCAAGTGTATTCTGAAAACAAAATCATTGAATCATTGGTACAGTGGATCTGCTTTTGTACTGGTGGCTTCGAGTAGCTAGGAAATTAAGTAGGTCTTCACAGCTAAAACTGCAACCAAGCACCTGTTATTTGCACTGATTTCTATCTACTCCCTCACAACTTGAAAAATTAGTCACTGGAACTGGCTATACTCAGGAACAGAGGCCTCCTTGGTTGTTTTAGCTTTTTGAAGTTCTTCATCTTCTGTCCTAGTCTTCTCTTCTTCTTCTTCCATGATAGGAGAGAAGCTCTCAGGAGATTATTTAATAAGGAGCAGTTGACTGTAATCTATTATTTCTCAGAGATGCACAAGAAAAGATTTATTTCACCTAACCTGGCTCTACCAAGTCTTATGATTATTATGAATATTATCCAAATATTTCCATCTGACATGATGAAGAAAAACCTTTGTGTCCTACTGCACATGATGAGTATCTGCCATGTTGTCAGCTGTTTCTAACATCAAATACTTAAATAAATT
Organism: Alectura lathami; assembly: GCA_013399715.1. Taxonomy (NCBI): domain Eukaryota; kingdom Metazoa; phylum Chordata; class Aves; order Galliformes; family Megapodiidae; genus Alectura; species Alectura lathami. Next base: position 49,612 of record VXAV01003961.1, read on the forward strand.
TAGATTTGGGAAGCTGTCATTTTCTTGATTGTGAATGTTTTCAAAAGTTACAAAAGGTTGTCTTGTTTCCATGCTTGAATAGGCACAAACTGAAAGCAAAGAGTTGTGATATGAGGATTTTAAATCACTGTGAAATAAATGAATGTAATGAAACAACGCAGAACGAAACAAGAGAGAATTCAGTAGACACAAATAATTACAAACCTAGGTGTTCTGTGTTTTGCCATGGAAGTTTCTTCTCCCATCCTCCATAAATCATTTGCTTAGGAAGTCAGAAAGATGCTAAGATTGCATCACTGAACACCTAAACCCCAGGCATTTCTGCAAAACATGAGAGACCCTTCTGTTCTTACTTATTTGTTTATTTTATTCATTTGTTTATTGCTATGCAGTCACCTTGCATACTATTAATAAAATTCTTTTTACAAATATGGTGCTTAGAGAGCATCTAGATACAAGACTGATTTTATTCTAATATCCAATTAGGTTGTGCTACTAAAATTTTATATTATTATTCTTCAGAGCTGTCCAGTTTCAATAACAGGTGAACAATTCTTAAAATATTTTTTCCTTATGTAGACATACATTTTATATTTAAGAAAATTTAAGAATAAAGGTGTTTCTCTGTGAAACTTCTTGTGAAGGTTCTTATTGCATATTTTGCTGGTATAATAATTCTTTGGTCTCTAATATATTATACCTAGCTCTTGCCTGAAGAAGAAGAAAGTGAGAAATGTAACAATATTGTTTTGCAAGGAGACTGAGGTGGCAGTTTGTGTTAAAAATAGCCTTTCTTATGTAATCAATTCACTTGAGACCTCTGGGTGTTGCCTTTAGTAAAAGCAACTGTATGGTAAATAAATAAAAAAAAGTATCAGTTTAAAACTCAATTCCAGAAGCCAACTTTCTAAAGACACACCGCAAAAGTTAACTATTACTTTCCTCATCAAAACAGTTGTATTAGAACAATATAATAAAGTTGCCAAAGAATTCAAGGTCTCTGCAAGTCAGAAATCTTCAGTTATCCCTGGTATTTAACAAATATCCAAATGCATTTGACAGTCTTACCTGGATGCAAGCTGGATTATTTGATTTTTGTTCGTTTGTTTGCTTGTTTGTTGTTTTTTTCTTTAGGGTTGGTGTCACATTCTGGACACTAAAAAAATAAATAAATTAAAATCCTCATTTTGGGAGCAAACATTCATTATGTTTTTTTGCCATCTACACATTCTCATGAACACTGAACGTTTTTATACAGCCTCAAGATCTCTAGACTTCATCTCACCTATCTGAATGTTAAATGAATATAAATGAAATCACTTTCACTGCATACTTTTGCATATTGAGGGTAAAATACAGAGTTTCAAGACAAAGACGAAGAAGTCTTGCACATATCCATGTCTTGAAGAAAGGTATCCCTTGAGAAAAGGTAAACATGAATACCACGTCATGTCTGCTGTCCTTACACTCACTCTCTGAACTCTATCAAATATGAAGATTCAGGAGTAGTTCTTAAAAATAAAAAATAAAAGCCTCAATTAATCTTAAAAAGGAAAGTGGAGGAAGTGATGCAATAAACAGAGAAAGAAAGTACTGAAATCTATCCAAAATTTTGATTAAGTGTTTGCCAGCTGGAAATCTTTAAATGAAAATCTGTATGAGCTGGAACTGTGTACCCCCATAGTAC